>VYXB01006835.1:216710-299093 GCA_013397135.1 Pachyramphus minor
TCGCCGCCCCTCGCGTCCCTCAGGCACCGCCTCAGCGCCCGCCCTCCCCGGCGGCGGGCCGACAGCGCCCCCTGCCGGCGCCGCGCCCACAGCCCCGCCGGGGGCTCAGCCCCGCGGAACGGCACCGACCTCACCCGCCTTCCCAAACACACCTCCCTTCGCCTCGTCTGCTGGCATAGGGCTAACTCCCTTCCCGGTAGCTGGTAGAGGGCTGTGTTTTGGATTTAGCGCTGGTGACGCGCTGATGTTTCGGGTTTTGCTAAGGATGGGCTCACCGTTAAGTCAAGGGCTTTCTGCTGTCTCATGCTCTTTACAAGAAGCCGGGAGGGAGCGTGGCCAGGACAGGTGACCCGAACTGGGTCTGTTCACAGCAGAGAATGCCATGCCCACTATATAAACTGGGGGAGCTACCTGGAAGGGAGGGCTACCTGATTTGGGGACGGGTTTGGCATCGGTCAGCAAGTGGTGGGCAGTGGTATCGTGCATCACTTATTTTCTTGGGGTTTCTCTCTCTCTCTGCCCACTCCTCCCCCTTAATCACTATTATTACTATTATTATACTATTATACCTTATGTTATATTTTACTTTGTTTCAATTATTAAACTATTCTTACCTCAACCCACAGGTTTCACCTTCTTTCCAAATTCCCCTCCCCATCCCACCAGGGTTTGAGGGGGAGGAGTGAGCGAGCAATACTTTAGTTGCCAGCTGGTGTTAAACCACGACACTAAGAAACGGCACAATAAACCAGAAATTTAAGTAACTGGAAGGTTTGAATTCTGGCAGGACTGCTTTCCCTTATTATAAAAAGAACAGAACAAATTTCCCGAAATGTTTAATGTCAGTACTTGCAGTTCTCCTTTCACCACAGCAGGAGGAAAAAAAAAATTGTCTAATGCCCAAAAATGACATCTGTGAAAAAAAATCTGTGCTAACAAGAATGAAAAGAACATCTAGTATAAATTATTCACAGAAATTCCCTTAATAGACTAGATTTACATCATAAAACCCTTTTTTACGTGGTTTGTATAGTAAAGAAAGTTATGTTATTGATACTAGTGTTAAACCAGTTTTATGTAGTATAGTAAATCAGACTCATGCTATGTTTAGCAGATGGACACATTTCTGCTGTGTGTAGGGGCTGTATCAGTCAGCCATCTGAGAACATCTTATCAGCACATTCATCCTCACCTCCTAATTTTAATTTTAATTTAAGAGCATCACTATCAGTAGTTGAGATTTAAGAGGTTGACAAATCAGTCATCACCAGAACAGTCTTTTATTATACAGCCCATCTCAGATAGCCCGTGCCACGGATTTGAAACTGGTGCTGCAGGCAGAGAGCAAGAGTGAATTCAAGTAGCAGCCATCTTCCCAGAACAGCATTTGGAATATCACTGGAGGAGGCACAGAGTAGAGTCAACCAAATTAACATTTTCAGCGTTATTGACACTGCAAGATTTATTACTCCCTGTTCAATTTAAAAAGATTCCCTGGGGAAATTTTTAAGGGGTGCTTGCTTTATTAGTTGTTATTGAGTTGGACCATTTGACGGCTTGTAGGGAATGTCTGAATAACAAAAGCCTTGCTAGGAAGAGATCAAGAGACCCCTGGTGACTGATCTGGATGGCATTGATTTGATTTTAGCATGATGCATTTACTTTCCATTGTTAGAAGAATATAGAAGATTAATTTATAGAACAAATAGTAACTGTAGGGCTGCGACAGAACCTGGAGCCCCACGGTGCACACAATTAATTTCATCAGGATTACTGTGTACAGCTGGATCACGGTGAGGAGGAAGCACTAGGGCTCAACCCCACAACTTCTGCATTTGATATTCACAGAGTCACTCCACTTATGTATCACAGCAGCCTCTGAGGTAAGGACAGGAGGAAAGATGAGAGAGGGAGATTTCTATCATCTCAAACTTCATGAATAACCTTCTTCCAGCACAAAAAAACCATGAAACATTCTTGCATAAGCAGGATGTAGAAACAATAGAAGCCTTCCGGCAAATACAAACACGGGGTGAATTAGAGTCACGTAGTCATGCAGTTTAAGAGGTGGTCTTGGTATTAAAATACAAAACACATGACTATCTAACAAGTAACAAAACATGAGGTTAAGCACTGATAAGACTGAATCTATATTTTTCTGAGGGACTATGTAAAAACCAGCATGAACCTAGGAAAATGGAGACAGGAAAGACTGTAAGTTTGGTAAATTTACCCAGACGCTAGAGCATTTATAGAGCCATGCACAATGACATCAGCTTCCTCTAATATGCTGATAAAAAGAACTACAAAAGCAAGAGTGCATCAAGTTTACAGGACTGTATCATCAGCATCATTTGCTATTTACCATAACCCTCACGTCCCTCATTTAGATTTAGTTGGAGTTGTATTGCTGCTGTCAAAATGGCTTTCACTTTCCAAAGAGAGGGTTTGTGAATATTCCTGTTACACCAAGAAACAGGTAGTGGAGGGAAATGATGTACTCAGAGATGGGTAAAATCAGCTTATCTAAACCTTAAACTAAAATCTGAAGATTTTTAAAAAAGGACTTAAAATATGTCCTTAATAAATGCCTCAAAAAGTCTGAGTTGTTTCAATTTCAAATGAATCTCTGCTGGATGGGCAGCAGCTATTCATATTCTAGACTGAGAACTACACTGAGATATTTTTCTACTACGGTTCCAAAAATTCCCTATCCTCATGTATTTATATTCCACTCCCTAGTTCCCCGGCAAACATATAGTTGTGGCAACCTGATTGATCACCTCTACAATTCCACAGTGCAACCACTGAGTGCAACCTTCAAATTACCCTGTGAAGGAAGCAAAGGGGTTTTGTTCAGTTATAAACATTTTGGGGCATATCAGATCCGAACTGTCAAATCCTAGATTCCATCAGTGGCTTAATATTAATTGATCATTAACCCCACAACTGTGCTACATACTGGGCTTTGGTAAAAAAAGTGTGCCAGGCAAATATTCAGATCATGCAAACCAAAGGAGGACTGAAATCTGTTTCCCCAGGCACACCAAGGTTATTCAGCAGGAATAACATTTGTCCCACTGTTTTTTGACCCATCTAGACTTTGCTGTGTGCAGCTACTGTAATTATACTTAACCCTCTCTGTGTCACATATGCTAATGTAATTTTCTGTAATGTGTTGGAGTCATCCATAATTCAGTCCTGCCATTCTAACAGAAAGCTTTATGCCTGTGGGGATGAAGCACACATTTGGTTTTCCAGTATGCCAGATGAATGCCCAAACCAGTGGATTACAGTCAGTCTCCTTAACCTTGACTCTGATGCCAACGGGTCTATAGAACAAAACAGGTTTAATAGCAAGAGATTCCACGGAGTAGGAGATATTCTCAAGCAATAGCTCTAACTCACCATTTCTACTGATCTAGCATTTCTCTGCCAGGTTAATATCCTTGTCATTGCCCTGCATAATTACCTCCTGCTAATTCTCTCTTGTTTTGGCCAGAATAAAAGAAATCATTGTTATAGAGCAAAAAGTCTCAAGAATAGTAAACTTGGCAAATGAATCAACTTCAAATGATTAACATTAGCTCTGGAAAAACCAAGTTGGACTCTCTGTTTGAATGATATGTCTGCTATTCCAGGTCTGGAACCAAAAAGGTCAGTGACTATGAATGTCTAAACGGTGGCTAAAACACACACAAAAAAATACTGGTGGATGTTCCCCAAGTGGAAGCTTTGCTCACCTTCCTGACTAGTCTGTGTACAGGAGGAGCAATTCCAGGGAGCTCCATGAGGTACGGCCGTGCAACTGCATCCCTCGCGCACTGCTGTGCTCTGTGGGAGCCAGAGAGGAGGCACAACAAACACCTCCTGAAAAGCACTTAACAGTGAAGGGAAGGAAGAACAAGCTTCTTCCCATTAAACCAAATCAAAATGCTGTGTTCAAGAACCTGTCCACAGATGACCAGACCCAGCAAAAATTGGTTGATCATATTGTGGTGAGCTACAGCCACGGGTATCACACAGCAAGTAGCATCCTGCAACCAGGTATGATCAGCCTCACTGAAAGAATGATGGATTGCAAGCAAAGAAGAAAGAAATCACATAGGATAGCGCTTTATTCCGGGGACAGTATTCTTCTTCATGCCTTTTATAAACCAAGACAAAGCCTCTGGGGATGTCACATGATAATTTAAACCAAATGAAAATTATTTGTAATTTGTCGTATCAAACCCTTACAGAAATGCATCTCTTTTCACTGTGTAATGCCTGTAATGCCTAAAGATCTTCTCAGTTATATTTGTTTTCTGGTTGATTCTCCTCATCTTCGGAAGAAATACATTGCTATCTAAAAGTGAATGATTCTGACAAGCTGTTTCTCTTTTTCAGTGACTTTATAGCAGTAACAAAAAATCTCGAGCTGTTAACTTTAGTGCAAATTTTGTCTGAAAATGGACAAACCAAACATTTCAGGATTAAGTCCATAGAATTACACCAACATTAGATTCAAATTGATAAATATTTATTCACCATGAATGATATTGTAATACTTCCAAAGGGACCATGCTGGGAACAAAGGACAACAGATCACCAACAACCAACAGCAGTCTGATGCTGAAACCCTTTTTATATTCAAATGTTGTTTCAAACACTTGCACACAAAGAGACAGGGATGTGTTCAAAGGTGACATAAAATGCTTGCAGCTCCCCAGGGGTAACTGCTGGACACTGAGAGACTACTGTGACAGCACCTTTCTCCTGAACCAGCAATCTCACCTTCAGAAGGCAGGAAATATAGTTTTGCTAGGAAGGAAAAGGAAGAATATGTGGCTGTTCAGGAAAAGCAGAAGGCCAGCCATGGAAGCAGCAAAAGCCCAGTACTGTTACCATACCCTCATTTCCTTCTTAAGGGAAGAGAAACCCCAAGAAGAGGAAGAGATATCCTGGGCGGTCTGGGAAGAGAATGATAAACAAACATGAGGGTAGGAGGGAAGGCTTGTTAGAGGAGGAATGGAAGAAAGGGTGGTATCAGAATCAAGTGGAAGGGGAAGGGATCCAGAGGTGGGTAAGAAGAATTAGGTAGCACCAGTGGGATGAGAAGAGAGAAAAGAGGTGAAAAAGGCTCTGGGAAGTTGAGTAACATGCCAGAGGAATTCTGGGCAAATAAAAGTTTGGTAATCACTGACCCAAAACACTGTGCATGGTACGGCAGTAAACTACGTGAATTATTATTCAGATTACAGATAATTTTCACCCTGTGTAGAAGTGCGAGACTGTAACAGGAAAAGAACAAAATCAGAGCTGTGAAGTGTGAAAGAAGGTAGAGAGAGAATTTGTTTTTCTCAGATCATATTTTTACATACAGAGAGGAAAACATTTGAATCCTGAAATATGAAGAAGAACAATTAAGAAGAAAAAAAATGAAGTCTCAATTATAAAAAAGTACATCTGGATTAATATCTTGTTCTATGGTTTATCTTACCTGATACTTTTCATTCCTCTCCTTTTCAACTACATTTTCAACATCTAAATCTGTGTTTTATATGTCTAAATCTGTAGTTCATATGTCTAAAAAACTCTAGCTATTGAGTATGCTCGTCACATATAAGAGTCATCACCCTGCCAACTCAGATTGATATCTAAGTCTTGCTCAGGCTTTGTACTGCAAGATATTTTTGTACAGGTCTCTTGCCATCAGGAAAAAAAAAATCTTACTTCTGGTCATGTCAACAACACAGCAGGACAGCTGGGAGGTATTCCGGAATTGAAGCTGCTAAAGACCAAGGCTAACTAAACCACATCAAAGCAGGGCCCTTTGAATTCGCAAGAGGGAAAAATCAGAAATGATTTAGCAGGAGAATAAGTTATGGTTTTATAACTGGGAGCCATTAAATTGTATGAGAGTTAGTTCAGGTTTTAGGATAACCTAGATAGGAATGGGGTGGGAGAGATCAAGGTACAAATGTAGGTAGGAGAGAAAAAGTAAGTTAAGGTCAGGTTACTCTGGCAGGAGTTAAATGCGTTGCTATTATGGACTGCAACACCAAGGCAATTGTGAATCTCCTTTCTTCTCATGGCTCCTGCTGGTTACTTTGCATTTTGAAACAGCAAAACAGGGCTCTAGCCAAGCCATTTATTTGGATTTGGCTCAGATATGTCTACACCCTGCTGAACCAACTCATTTCACTGGCAAATTGATAGAAGCTTGAAACCTATCACTGGAAATTATTTGTTGCATGAAGCCAAGCTCACTTGGCCAAGTTCACAACAGGTGTAATAAAATTGAGGAAAGCCTCTGGCACATTTTTCATACAACTTACCCAGGACTCTATTTCCTGACATAGTCCTTACCTGTTTGCTAAGCAACTGCTGAGATGGATAGTGCAAAATCATGGAACAATGTTCCTGTCGTTAATAATTTTATCATTGAAACTTGACTTGATAGATTATCACTGGGCTGTTTCAATCAAAAATAATTATAAGCATTGACAAGGGGAACTGTTCTGGAAGAGTAGTTGATGGCAATGCCTATCCCATCACTCTCTGATTTTTATCTGAATTAAAATCAGTGATACAGGATCAGTGTTAGGAATCCACATAGGGAAAGTTTCAAATCCAGCTTCTCAAATCTCATGTGGTCACAGTGACCGCACTTGATGCCCCACATTATGCCAGCGAGGAACACACCTGTGTGTCAGAGTTTCTTGTGAGAGAAAAGCAATAGAAAGGATCACAATATTCCATGTCCCTGCTCTAAAAGCAATGAATGACACCAACAAGAAAAGACATGCAAAAAAACTTTCTCAAACTGTAAAATAAGTGTCTATGAAGCAGCGCAGGACACTGACTAGACTTCAGGATAGGACTGCACAAAAGTTGCTGGTCTTTGGAGAAGGAAGCTCTTTTGTGTGATATAATAAGATGTACCACAGCAAAAGAAAACTAATAATCAATTCTCCACTGTCTGCTAACACCACTAAAAGGATTAGTGTTAAGAAGGATTGATTAAAGCATGTGCTGCCACTGCTGTTGACCCTGAAAACAGATGCAATTGCACTGAATTTGACAACATGAGCCCCAATCTAGCAGCAAAACAGGATATTGAAAATTAATTCAGAACAAAGATTATCAGATGTCTGATTATAACAGAAGAGAAATAAGTGATTTTAAATGTGAGTTCTGGGGCATGCAGATAGAAAAACAATGATGGACTCATAGACCATTAGCATTTATTAAGGGCTGTAGTACAGAGATACTAAAACACAGTCAGTCAGAAATAATATTTAATACTATTATTACAGAGCAATGCTCTGCCTGTTTCAGCTTTCATTTGAGCATGACAGGAAATGTGTGGGGAGGATATCAATTGTACAGACAGAAACGGAGGGATGAAGTTTAAGAACTTCATTACTTTGTGAAAGTACAAAGGAAATGAAGTAAAAAAAGCTGCTGCAGGCCATGGCAAAGTTAGCTGATACTGGCTAGTGATTGATAAGGGGAGCAATTACTGACAGTTCTAAAAAATGTAATTCTATTTTAATTCTCAATATGTCAGACTCTGGAAAATTAAATCACATAAGAAGCCACAGACCTATTACTGAAAGGTCAATTTTTATGAAACTTTTCTTCAAAAGTTTTAACGAAGAGATCAAATAAGCCTACTCCATTAACTCCAGTCAGACAAGTTTTAGGGGAACATCAGGCAAAAATGGGCAAAAAACTACTGTACTTAGAGACACTACACAAAGCTTTGCTTCTATTTGCAAAGATCTCTTGGAAATCAAAGAGTAAATGACCTTCAATATTCGTATCATTCGAGACTTCTACAGAAGCATGCACATGTGCTTTGAACTGAAAAGGGAAGTAGCATCACTAGTCTAAATTAATGTAGACATGGCACAGGAAAGCTGGTGTTGTCCCTTCCACGTAATGTCACATTCACTCCTCTAATGAGACCGTTGGAACTGACGGGGCAATTCAGAGTCAGAATCACACCACTACACTATCCAATCTTGGTGCTGTAGCTTCACCAGTAACCTGTGGAAGAAGGAAAATATTATGATCACTGAGCCCTTGTGCAATTGACTGGTTTTAAAAGCCATGCCAAAGAAGTGCTGTGTGGTTTGTACTAGCTCGTTTCTTCATCCATGTGCAATTCGAAATTTGAAGCACAAGACTCTGTCTCTGAGAAGCTGTGTATGATTGTGCTGGATAACAGCGAGAAAATTGAGGACCAGGGTTGATCCAAGAAAATGAAAGGTTATTCTGGACTTAAAGGCCTAGTTTGGGGGAAAAAAAACCCAACAGTTCTTGAAAAATAGACCTACTAATGTATTTGCAGTACCACAGTTTACGTACCAGATTTGCACACTATCACTTTCTCTCCTTTACAATACACATCAATGAGTGCCTGTGTGTTCATCTTTTCTGTTTGATAAGGCTAATCCCAGTAATTTCAAGCATTTGAAAAGTACACCAATACCAGCTATCCTTGCAGAATGACTTATCTGAAGATTTAACCCAAAGAAAACCATCCAAAACTATATATTGCATGTTCATCAATAGGATAAGTAATGAATTCAACAATCAGGAAAAGTCTTCAACAAAATATTAATTAATATTAACATAATACAGTAGGACTTGAGGATTTCAGAAATTATCCAATCAGTAACTACCATGGCATTTTTTGCCTCTTTTCACATTTGAACTGGTGTGAAACAGTAGAACTTTTAAAATGAGATAAACAAAAAATGACAAACGAGACTCTTCCTCACATATAATGCACTCGAATGGCTATCCAAGAGAGAATAGTCAGGAGCCACAACTAGTTTGTCTTCTGCTAAACAATACAATTTACGATTCATAAGAAGAAATATATTATAGACAGTATCAGTGGTCTCAAAGAAACAGTTTTGACTTTTATTAGAGATTGCATAGCTCCTCTTATGTACTCAGCCAACTGACAGGAAAGGAGAACTAACATTCTGAAACGTACCCACTAAAAATGTGTTCAAAGGGCAGACTTGCTCTACAGAAATTAGATGTTAGGCCAGATGTTCTGGCCTATCTGTATTACACTTCAGCCTTCCTACCTGAAGTCAGAGGTAAACAGGAAAAAAAGAAATTTTCTTATTGGCATTGGTAGGCCTCTTTGAAAGCAGATGAATCATCTTGCCTTTTGAGGGCTTTTAGTATTCCCCTGAAATTTTAAATATACTTCCCAGCCAATGAATGTTTTAATTTGATATTACATTTTTCTTATGTATTGCTTCTATTCTTTTTCACTCTGTTCCTCACAGGCTCTGCCTTTTTCCTGTACAGAATGTGTACAAAAATTATTAGTTTATATTGATTTCATACTACTATTCATACTTTTAATCTTACTTTTAAAGTACTGATTTTTAGATAAATTTTTTTTATTTTAATTTCTCACCTTACTTTTTGCCCAGTCCTTACAATCCTGCTTGATGTGACTGAGGGTGCCTGTGTGTTTCATGGTTCCTGCTGCTCTTGGATGCTTCTCATGTTCTCAGAGCTCACACAACTCATCTGTATGCCTGGGCTGAGCTGTGTATGGGATGCACAGGCCAACTGGGGCAGCCCTGACAACTCTGCACAAGGGCTCCCCTGAGTGGGGAGATAAGTGCTACATTACTCAGACAGGATGTGGGATAGGGATCAAATATGGCTAGAGACTGAGGAATGGCTGGAAATCATACAGTCACTGGATCTCACAGAGTCTCATAGCAGGGAAAAGCTGTGAAAATGAGAGGTAAAGTGAAGGGTTGCAGCACCCATTTTATCAGCGTTGTTAGAATTAAAAAGATTGTAGTGGGTAGTACTGGATCAAGGCTGATGTCATCCACTATTTAGTTTACCTCTCGTGCTGCCTTCCAGCATATATCAGTGCTACATCTGCTGGGGGACAGGTCAGCACAGGCACCCACATCCCCAGACAACAGCCCCTTGAAGCACACAGCTGTGATGTGAGATGGTATCAGCCAATGCAGAGCCCCAGGAATCTGGGAAAACCTGTGTGTGCTTGGGTAGGGTTGGTTATTGCAGAAACACCTGAGTCAGCTTCCTTTCTCCCTGTGAGCATCCCACAGTCTTCCCTGAGGCAGGCAGCCCTATACACCTTCATCAAAGCTCCTTGCTTTCCTCCTTCTCTCTGATCTCCTAGACAATCACATATTGATGAGTTTTCTGGGCCATCTGTCTTCACTCATTTCTGCTTGGCAGTGTTACCTGCAGCCCTACGCCCAGACCACTCTGTGAGATAGAGCTTCCTCTCTCTGCTTTTGAATGGGACAAGGAGAATGGGGCTGCTGGCAAAGAAGGGCAAAATTGGAAGCTGCACAAGGTTGTGAAGGATGAAAACCTTCAGCCAAGGCATTGGAGCTAAACTGTAGAGCCTACTCAAGAGGATGAGCTGACAAGAGATGATGTAGTTTGATAATGATATCAAAGAGGCCAACATGGAAAAGATACTTCCTTCATTTAAGTTTTTTACAGGAGTGCTATATATGTGCACAGCAATGAACGAAAGTTTTAACAGAATCTAACAATCATTTATAACAGGAAATGTGAAACATTTTCTTAAAGCTCACATTATAACTATTGTTGTCACTATTGTCCCTTCATGGAGAATGTTATAAGCAGCAGAGAAAAACAGGGTCATTCAATACTGCCCATATGATTAGACAATCACTTGTACCTTTATTTTTATTGTTGTCACAATCCTGCCAGCAACATGAGCTATACTTGAATATCTCGCACAAAATAACTACTAGTACACATATTGAGGGGCTTACATTTGTTTAGAGTTTCTGACAAACTGTTGATCTCTTGATATAATTTTTATACACTTGGTAGTAAAATACATAATCAAGGACAGTTTAAAACACACAATACAAGAGATGTGCAAGTCATTAAAACTTGTGTACAAAAACTTGTGGTTAACACAAATTTACTTGTGATGACACACAGAATCTTTGTATGTATCTCATGTAACTGCAGGTTTTTTGGGGTTTTTTGGAATCTTTAACATTCAGTTCTGCTTTACTGTCTAAGCTAATTAATGCACACTAAACTGAACTGATTTTGTTAATATTTTAGCTAGAGATGTTGAGCTCCCTACATCATTTCAGCGCTCTGGCTTTCACACATCAGCCTCATTTACTTAGTCTACAGTCCTCTGTGTTAAAAAAAATATAATCTGACTTTATTTTATCTATTTATCACGCTGGGATATTCAACAGATAACAAGTGGAAAGCAAAATGAAGCATGAGGTGTCAGCATACCTAACGTCACAGGAGGGCGCTAAACCCTGAAAACTAAATTGGCTATAAAAGGACACAAGAGAAAATGGATGATTTCACTGGAAGGACACAGGAATTTACTAAGATGATGCAACTTCTTATCTTAACACTGTCAGTTAAGTGCCAGAACTGATAAGAGTGGCCTTATCCCAACCCTACCCTATTCAGTAATCTGCTCTGTGAGTGCACTCACCAGTGCACAGCCCACCACAATTAAACACTGCACTTCTCATGCTGTTTAGGAGCAGTTTAGCAAGATCAATGGAACTATATCCATGCAGACTTGACCAGAGTCACGCCTCAGACATTGTTAGTGAACAGAGTCTGCACATATTCAAGCATCCTTAAGAATCTCTCTACCAGCAGGAAAGATATTTCTATTCCCCAAAATACATCAAAATAATTTTTTTCTTGGTTTTGGGGGGGTTTTGGGAGGGAATTTTTTTTGTGTGTGTGGTTTCTTTGAATTATAATTTTTTAGAAGGCTTTGATGGCAGCTGTAAACCGGGCAATCCAGTCATGGGAGTGTTAACTGCGGGATTACAGCACTAAAATGTCTGTTTGTGCTTGAAAGGGGTTTACAGGCTGCCGTTTAGAGTCCCTTGATCAGCACCAGCTCCCTCCGAGCCGCCGGTGCTCACGGCGGGCTCCCAGAGCCGCATCCCGGGCTCGGTCCTTCCCCGCGGTCAGACCTAAGCGGCTCGGCTTAGCTGGGACCACGCCCATGCGGTTTCCTCGCCCCGAGGATTTGGTGTTAGTTCTGCTACTGTCAACTCTGGCCAAGAAAAACGTGGATTATAGTCTGTAAAGTCGTCTGTTTGTTTAGACACCATAGGTGTTACAGCCGCCTGCGCTGCTTCCTGCAAACAGCTGACTGAAAAGTGATGAAGTAGGAAAAAAATGCAGTGAGTAATGGTGAACTTTTGCATACTTTGTAAAACTTTTTACTTCCTTTGAGAAGTGTTGGCACTCTGCCGCCTTGCAGCACATCTCTTTATGGCCCTCTCTTTCCGTTTCCTGGTGGTTTTAGGGCTGTGCGGTACAAAGAATCACAAAGAATCAGCTGTCTCCATACACATTCCATCAGCAAGCCTTGCTGTATTTCTTAGCGCCTGACCCTGCTACTCAAGCGGCTGGGTTTCCCTCAGGAACTGTGTGTACTGGGAGGAGTCAGATCTCAAGCAGCCGCTGGCTGAGTAGTGTGCAGAAAGAGTTTATGGAGCACAGACTGACAGTCAGACAAGCTGCGATCTCCCTTGGGTTTTCCCTTTCGACAGTGGCTGTTACATTCTTTTCTTTACAGTGGCAACCTTCACAGGAGAGCATACACTACACCATCCATCCCTGTCTCCAGCTGATCACTCCTTCCCCTCACCTACCCCAGCACAGCCTGGTGTGGCAGCCTGACAGGGGCAAAGGCTGACCCCCCTTCACTCACAGTGCTGTCCTGTGATCTCCCACACCTCTGACATGTGTTGAAACTTTAACAGATGGTATTGCCTGGGATACAGAAACTGTGCTCCGGTGCATTAAAAATAATAATAATTAAAAAAATCCTGTGATAACTGAGTGGTAGTTTTGGGTATCATAATTCTTGATTTGGGTACCTAATTTCCATCTAACTCCCACTTTACCTTTCTAAGGCTGTTTGGTGTCAGGCCCACTTGATGTCTAAATAATTAACTTATTTCCAAATGACACTATTACTTATATTCTAAAGGGCTAATTGAAAGACAGGGAAATATGTTAGCTCTTCAACTAAAAAGCCTCAACAGCCTTTAATCAGTTGACAAAAGCATACTCCTGAAAACATGGGAGGCAGCAACACTCATTTCTGGGACACAGCCCACATGTGCTGAAATCTCACATCACAGCAAACATCCATGGGGTTTTTCAGCCACCAGAGGAGCAGGAGGAGACTCAGAAGGCTGGGAAGGAAAAACTTCCCTTTTGCTCCTGTCTCTCTTTCAAACTTGTGTTTCATTATTTCTGACTCGTGTTCAGAGTCTGATTTGAAAACTTACTAAAACTTGGAATATATATATATATAAAACCTTTTTAAACAAGAGGAGTGTACACAATACACTTCAATAGCAGAAAGCTGGTGCACCTTCTGAGACTGTGGCGTGGATATATGACATATAGCAGAAGGAATTCTGCATAGCAGAAGGAATTCTGAAAGCATATGTTGTTTGAACAACTTGGGTAGGTCCCCAAGTGGTAAATGCAAAAGCTGTGTATCTTAGATTCTCTCCCAGAGCACTGATAAGGGAATGAATTTTTTTTCAGAGCATCTAACTGATAGATACAAAAGACTCCCATTTTTCACATGATTCAAGACTCGGGGTTACATTTTTAAAGGTGTTTTAGCACCAAAAGGTTTAGACAGTCTTTTAAGTTGACTTTTAAAAATTGGCATCTCAGGTTGTAAGTCAGGAGTTCTTTTGAACAGCTTTGGGGTTCCTACCTGAGACAATGATAGGCACAGAGATATCTTTGAAATCTTGTCCTTCAATCCCACCAATTTTCTGTGTTTTAAATAGTTGTGGGTTTTTTTAAATATGAAGGCCTGTAAATCAGGTCCATGCTTTGGAAAAGGTCCATCAATGGAAAGGAAGACTTTATAAGGGTTACAAACTCCTTTAGCACAAACAAAGGATTACGCTTTGCTGCTGAATATATGTTTATTCACGAATATATAAGTTTATTCACTGCTAGCAACTTTTGGTAGTGCTTGCTGCCTTTACCCATTTCTAGGTATTTTTATTACTTTTTTGTTTATGTTTACACTGTATTAGAAACAGTGTTTGAACTCCAGACCACTAAATACAGAAATATTATGGTGTACCTGGTTACTCTATTAATATTTCAAGAATAAAATGGTCCTGCCATTGTGTGGTTCCCCATCTCCTCCCTTATTTTGGCAGTACCTGTTGTTTGCAGTGATTCATGGAAATGAAAGCCCAGGAATAATAAAAAAAAGGAAAATAAAAAAAAGTCAGTTTAACAGGTTGACATAAGTCATGCATCACTTTATGATTGATCAGCCATGAAATTGGAAAGTGAGAAGGAAAAGTGGGTGGGGAGCTTTGAAAGAAGTGTGGTCCTAGATCACTTGAGCAAATTGTGAAACCACTGAGTCAGGCAATGGCTGCTTAAACTCTGAATGCATAAGAAAATTCAGTGCTGGGTGAATGTGTGCATGGACCTCCTGAGCTCCTCCACAGATCATTCTGGGAGAGCATCGTTCCATCCCAACCCTACCACAGGCCACTGTGTAATTTGCACAAAGTCGACACACCATCAGCCTGTGCAATTACAGAGGTCTGTAAAATCTTCTTTGGCATTGCAGCTGAGGTACTCACACAGTTTTAGGTATTGCTGGGTTTGCTGCCGGGTGGAGCTGGGAAGAGGGAGCGTGTAATTACAAGGCAAAACCCAGCAACGACCTCTCCAGTTCTTGCTGTTTCTGGCTCTTGTTGAATAGCAAATCTAATTGCATTGCAACTCTAATTGCATATTCTGTGGGCATAAAAGCATTTATCCAAGATATCTGGTGCTATGAGGAAATGAAAGGCTTAGAAAGTGCAGCTTTTAAGCTGAACCTGTGTGGGGAATTTGCTGTACACAGTCACAAACTATCTGAAGGCAAGCTTTGGTGTGCCAAGCCCGTTGTCTTTGTTCCCACCATCCTGCATCATGATATTAAACCCCAAACTAAGTATTTTAGGCTTTTGAAAGCAACCAGACATATTTTTAGGTCTTGCTCTTGACTAAAAATACACTTCTTGAAGCAGTAATGCTCCACAAATAAAAGCTTAGTATGAAAACATGCCCAGGAACTCAACTGACTGACGTGACTAACTTTTTATTAAGAATTCCTGTAATGAAGCTGTTTTGTGTTAACAGTTGCCCAAGCAACAAAACTCCCCACCACCTTGGTGCGTGAAATGGTTAACTCGGGCAATAAAAGCTGAATGTACGAAAAAGTTAATCTGAGAGGTCTGAGATTATATTAAGGTGCAAAAACGTATATTAAATACGTGTACTGAGCACAGAGACTCTTGGGAACGACTGAAGGCAGCCATGAGGAGCCAGGGCTGTTTGAGGCATGGCAATGGTACAGCTGCGGGAGCAGATGCTAACGGAGCCTCACGGGTTAAATTTCTTTTCAAACATAGCTTTTATGGGCCTATGTTTTGCCTCTGTGATGATAACACTGCTGATAACAGAGGGATGCTCTACATATTGACGAGCACAGCGCGCCTGTTCTGCTCCTGCGGGGNTTCTTGAAGCAGTAATGCTCCACAAATAAAAGCTTAGTATGAAAACATGCCCAGGAACTCAACTGACTGACGTGACTAACTTTTTATTAAGAATTCCTGTAATGAAGCTGTTTTGTGTTAACAGTTGCCCAAGCAACAAAACTCCCCACCACCTTGGTGCGTGAAATGGTTAACTCGGGCAATAAAAGCTGAATGTACGAAAAAGTTAATCTGAGAGGCCTGAGACTATATTAAGGTGCAAAAACGTATATTAAATACGTGTACTGAGCACAGAGACTCTTGGGAACGACTGAAGGCAGCCATGAGGAGCCAGGGCTGTTTGAGGCATGGCAATGGTACAGCTGCGGGAGCAGATGCTAACGGAGCCTCACGGGTTAAATTTCTTTTCAAACATAGCTTTTATGGGCCTATGTTTTGCCTCTGTGATGATAACACTGCTGATAACAGAGGGATGCTCTAGATATTGACGAGCACAGCGCGCCTGTTCTGCTCCTGCGGGGAGAACAAGAAGCTGGGAGGGGACACAACCCGCGCCCGCACCACGTATATAAACACTGCTCTCAGGCACGTGGTCTGATTTTGGGGGGGGTTGTTCCGTGCAGGGCCAGGACCTCGCCGTGCTTGCCGCCCCTCCGGCGGGGCCCGGGCCCGCTCGGTGCCGCCCGGCTGGGCCCGCTCCCCCCGCTGCCCGCCCCGCTCCGCCCCCGCGGGCAGTGCGCATGTATTGAGGCGGCCCAGCCCCTGAGTCACCCCTTTCCTTGCTCAGCCGCGCCCGGCGAGGGCAGGAAAGGCGGCCACCATGAACCGCTTGGGCAAGAAAGGCAATGAGACCCTCATCGAGATGTCGCTGTCGGCGGACGGTGAGCGAGGGGGTCGCTGGTCGGTTCCGCCTCTGCCCCCCCCGGGGCAGGGAGGGCAGGGCTGAGCTTCCTGCCGCGGGTGGCTCGGGGCCCCTGGCGGAGTCGCGGGTGGGAGGCAGCAGGGGCGAGGAATTTGGGGCGGTGTGGGGAATTTGCTGGCTCCCAGGAGCTCCCCGGGGTCTGCAGTCCGGCATCTGTGAAATGGGGCTGATCCCAGGGGGAAATTCCTGGCCCCTCCTGCGTCGGGTTTTGGTCCTCCGGCTTCCACTGAACACGGCAGAGCCACTTTTCCATGAGCCTGATCAAGCTATGATTCGGTCTTTATAAACCCCACATGAAGCTTTAAAGCGAGGGTTCTTACATCATCACCCTGCCCAGAACAATGAGAAACTCCTTGATTTTTTTATCCTAAAGCACTCTGCGAATGCACAGCTCCCTCTGCCTGATGGCAAACTTTCATCCTCCCCCAAGGCACCAGCTGGTGCTGGCTCCCAGGAGCTGAGGTTGCCATTACAAGAAGGTTCAGAGCAGGCTGGGTTACCCCTCTCTTGGGAGGTGTGAGCAGCCCTTCTCTCCCCGCTGCCCCATCCCAGATGGGCTGGTGCCCGTCAGCTTTGGATGAGACCCCTGGGCAGCGGCAGCCAGGCAGTGGGGTTTATGTTAGGGCCTGGATTTTTTGCAATAGTCAGGTTACAGTTTCCACTTCATGTCAGTGTGGTATGTCATTACTTATAATAAATGTGGTCATATTAATGATTTTGTAAAATAACATGACGCAAGCATGTATGTATCAGTGCCTCACCTGGCAACGTGAATCAACAGTCAGATGTAAGAGAGCATGTTGATGCTTTCAGCATGGGACTGTAGTTATTTAAAAGCAGAATAAAAATGCTGACCTAGAAAAATTTCTTTTTTGGGGAATAATGCTTTGCCATCAGTCCTAGAAGTGAAGATCTTAAAGGAGGAAAGAAGCACTAAGTTCCTGTGTTGCCTTCTTGGGTCATATGTCCTCCCTCAAAGCTCGATTACTCTGTCTCTTTACATATAATGCCATAATATGTATTAATACCCCAGCACTAGTATCAAATCGTGATTTTCAAATTATTTGACAGTCTTGTTTCAGAGAGATACGATGGCAGGCACTGACTGTGAAAATTACCCAAAAGAAGCCCTTAGCAGTGCCAGCAAGGAGCGGTATCCAACTGCGGGGAGGCAGGCGTCCACAGCAAGTGTCAGACAAAGGTTGGCCCTCCCTGGGAAAGCCTGGTGGAGCTGGCAGGCTTCTTAGGAACTGGAGCAGATGGGTGTTACAGCCTCTTGGCCAGCAATGCTATTCCAAAGGGGATGTGGGGAGGCCTGAGTCACTGCCCATCCCACTGCCTGTGAGCAATGAAAAGGGCTAGAGCTGAACTGCTCTAGCCAGGGGTTGTTCTTCTGAAGTGACCTGAGACTAAAAAATATTTACAGAGCACACAAAATATTCCCATTTAGGGAATGATTCTGTGAAGTCAGGTTTGTAAATGCAGTGTTCAGTTTTCCCGTGAGTGCCTTGCGGGTTTTTTTCTAGTCATAAATATTGAACATAAGGAGATTTGAGGGTCTCAGTGAACAAGGATGGTTAAGGAGGGTTTACCACACAGTAGCACATAACTGTCCAGACAAAATCTTGTAACAGTTCAATTAATTTTTTTTTAACTAACCACTTTTCTAAAACAGAAACAAATTGAATATGAGTAGTCTTTTTAAAGTTTATGTCAATTTGTTGCCGAAAAGCCTCTCAAGGTTAAAAAAATAAAATCTTCCTCAAATTATGTCTCAGAAAACTTTATAGTATGCATGTACTGCCAGCAGAACTTCTTGTAAATCTAAACATCTGCTTTGTGCCTTTAAGGAAAAGCCTCCTAAGGCTATGCATGTCTGATGTGTACAAGCAGGGCCCATGTGAGTCAGTAGGAATAAGGCAGAAGAGAAGACATCTGTTACTTATTTTCCTTAAAGATATGTTTGTATTTGGATAGTATGTGTGTATTTAGTTCTGGTTTACTACTGCTTTTCATTACACTTGAATGCTGGGAGACAGGTTGTGGGGGATGAAAAACTGCATACCAGCAGCAGCAAGTTTAACATGCAGAGCCTGTGTTCAGAGCCTGTGTGCCACAATTCCTACCTGGAAGGAAGTTTTCTGGCTTCCTGCTGAATTACCTCTGTGTGAGGCAATAACTTCCACTTTTGTGTGTGTGATTTTGCTTTCTGTTGGAAGATGTGTGTCATTTACCTCAAATATTAAACTCTAAGAAAACCGAACTTCTGAAATTGGAATGGAAATATCAGAGGAAGAAGACAACAGTATGTTGTTAAGAGTATTTATGTCTGTGTTGCCTTTCAGTGTTTTTGTTTTCCCAGCTCTTTAATGCTACAGTAACTGTGTTGTGGGATATATCCCAAGACTGTGGATCTTCTGGAAGCCTGCAGTTGGCTCCATGCCATGATTTGAAATATGCTGCCTTTATACACATGGCTCTTCTTCAAAAGCTTCCAGGAGTCTGGTTTGCACTCAGAACACTCTAAGCCATATAAATTCAAATGCTTACTTAGTTTGGTTGTCACCTTGCTTGTGTTCCCTCTGAGAATGGTGGAAAAACATCAGGAAAAGCCAATGGTATGACTTGCAAACAGCGCTTGTGGCAGCGTGTTGGCATCTTGGAATGCCTCAACATTCAGGGCCAAATACTGCTGTCATTTAACAGAATGACACTTCACTTATTTGATCAGAATTATTATGATTCATACTAATAACATAAAATATAGGGCTCTGTTCAAAACTACATCTGTCTCTAATTACTGGCGCCATGTATGGAGTAATTTCTGATCTATTTGTGGAAACGCTGAATGGGATATCGTGTTCCCACAGGGCTAAACCAAGGGGCTTGTTAATGGGAAAGCTGTTTGCAGCATTATTCCTAGGTAATGAAATAAAAACTCCAAGAAATGTATATGTAGTTCAGAATATAAAAGGCAGGGGAGAAAATACTCTTTGACCAACCAGTGAGTAGTTTCTGAATGGAATTTCTTTGCTGGCTGCTATGAGTCACCGTGGGGGCACAGCGTAAACACAGGTTGGTTATTGGAAGGTAAACCTCCTTGTAGCAGAAAACTCCTCTTTGTAGTAGGAAAACTTGCTTTTGGGAACTGATCCCAACAACTTGCATCATATTGCTTTTAATGGTGTGGTGCTTTTAAAGAGGAAACGAAAATGTCAAGCCTATTCCACTGCAGCTGTTAAGTATGGACTGTTCTCCAAAGATTGTGTCAGTTAAAAACAAATAAAAAAACATAAAAATTGCTCTTGGAAAACACTTATTTTAGGTGAGAACCCTGCATATGAGGTTAAACTCACTCCATGTAGCCCGATGAGCAGCAAAGGAGGGATTAAGTCCCTCTCATGCCATCTAAGCCCAGTAGTAATTATGTGGGTTGTTTAGGCCACACTTTGGGAAGCTGGGAAATACAGCTGGATTCATAGAATCATTAAGGTTGGAAAAGACCTCTGAGATCCCTTGGGTGCAGAACTGAGTGATGGTCCTGCCATCACAGGTGAAAGTGTTTTAGCCTCTATGTAATGAGGGGCCCACAACTTCAACTTTTTGCTCAGAAAATGAGAGAAAAATCATCTGTAGATATCTCTCCCTCACAACTGTTCCTGGAGGGATGCTTGGTTCCAGGTGGGGGCAGAGGTTCTGGGCTGTGAATGCCAAATAAATACCAAGAAACCTACCAAAATCCCTTCTGGTGTAAGGCAGAGTGATGTTCTCTCAGTGTTTCCTTCTCCATCAGTTTGCAACTAAGGTACTGCCTGATGTGCTGTGCCATTCTGAGGATGTGCACTTTAACCTCTATGTACAAAGGCTTAATAATTACTGTGATACAAGCAAACACTAGGATAAGATACAAGGCACTGCTGAAAGGGTGCTTTTAAAATTATGCTGAGAGCTGTTGGCAGATAATTTGCAAAAAAACCCTCAACCAACCCATTAAACCGAGTACCGTTGTCTTCATATTTAGTATTTGTAAACTAATGGATTGCACGTGCACGTGATGTACAGTCATCCAATATAAACATGTAATTAAGAAGGTAGAAGTAATGTAAAACTGTGGTCAGATGTTAACAGGCAAGGTAATAGTGCAGTGAACTTTTCCATAGGTTTTTTTTTTTACTGTGATCTGGGGGTCGAACCAAAGAGCAGTGTAATTACTGGGTTGTGGTTTGTTATCTGGCAGTAATTTATTGGTGGTAAATTACAAATACTTGGTGGCAGCTTTTTCGGGTGCACGTGTGCGTAAATGCACAGAGGGGAAGGAAGATCCATGTGTTGTATTTCTGGGGATAGTTCTTGCAATTATAACGTAGTTATGGAAGGATTTTGAGGTGTTTGCTATGCACCAAAGCTGAAGGGCATATCACGAATTATTTATAGATTAAACATTGTGTGTGATGACACATTGTTTAACATTTGTTGAAACAATTACTACATTTTGTGTTACAATAAACACTGTGTTTGGGAGGAGCTGATTGTAGTTTGGGACTTGGCTACTTGAATTATACTATAGAGATGTGTGTTTTTCATTGAAACCTGTGGCTGTTAGAGCTGTGGTGTTCTTGTCTGCATTCTCAGTGAGGTAGTAACGTTCCAAAAAAGGCTTTTTTTAGGAAGTGAGTATATCTTTGTGTGAAGTGCAGTCTTATAACTGGAAATCCCAAGGGATTCTCTTCTCTTCTTTACCCAGCTCCCAAGGGTAAATATGAAATTTGAGGCCTTTGGCAAGGTAGCAGAACCCCAGCAAGCGGTGTGGGCAGGGCTCGTGATGCACATGGTTGGCCTTTCATTTTCTGCACCAGCCCTAAATTAGAAAGGGTCCTGTGGTTTGTTATTCAAAGGTTTCCTAACTGTTGGGTAGGAAATCAGAAAGTCTGTGTTTCTGCAATTTATAGCATGCGAGAATATACCATGCTACCAGATGTGGGTTTGAGGCCACTGGTAGTTGCATGCCTTTGCCTGCTTCATTTCTGTTAATTGACTGGTGCTCACATAAAAAACTCCAAGTGATGGAAGCCATGGTCCCAAGCCCTGCTCATTTTCTTGACTGATAGGAACTGTTCCTCTCTAGGATCAGTTTAGGAATTCCAGAGTTAGTCCATGGTCTTTAAAGTAATTTGGATGAAAACACTAATTCTTCCAATTCTTGCATTTGTTTATAAAAGGTTTTCCTATACTGGTGTATTTTTCTATTGTTTGTCATGAGAAACTGAGATACATGGTGGATATACTAGCAACATTCTCAATGATACATTTCATTAGAAGCATAAACAAGAGTATTGAAAGAGGTAGAGCATAAGGACCAGAAAGAAAAACAATTTGGAGGTTAAATTGGCTATCTGAAGTTAAATGTCTGGATAACATGAAGCTGAGGAATACTGTCTGGTGTTTTACCCCCCTGTTCTGCTGAGGTTTATTTGTCATCCTAGTCCACCTTACTTGCATGCATATAAATCCTGCACAGTTTAAAAATACCTGGCTTTATCCAGCTGTCCCTAGTCTGGGCTTTCTTTTATTAACTGCATTTGAACCTGTTAATCAGTTTACATGTGTCATTCTGCAGAATGGTGATACCTTAAAGGTCTAGGTGTTACCCTAAGCTCTCACAGCATGCTTTAAGTCTTGGCTATGCTGGTGCATAAAATATGGTAGTGGTTGTGGCCTCAGCTGCAGTAAATGCCATTCAGGATCTGTGTTACAACACCATGCTTATGGTTTTCATGCTAAAAACAGCTTTGCTCAATTTTTTTTTCCTTTTTTTTTGTTATCCCTGTGCCTTTCAATCAAAAGGGGAGTTGGTTTTGTGGTTCTTTAAAAGGGAGGCAGCCAAGGGTAAACGTGGAGTTCTGATTTAAAATACCCTGTTACTATACTAGAGACTAGGGCTAAGGCTCTGTGTCTTTTCCAAGTGCTAAATGAGATTTCCCCTTTTCCTTTTCTTCTGATGCATTGATAAATGCCTGTTCTCTGGAAAGTGCTTGTTTAATAATAAAACATGGGGAGAAAATTTATATGTCCACGAAGCAGCCTATGCTTGAATAAAATATTCTTCTTTTTTGTCTTTTTTTTTTTTAAGGGACTAGGAAAATTCTTTTAAAATGTTCCCAGTAAATTTTCTTGGATTCACTGAGAATGTTTTCATTGTCAAGAAAGTTTTGAATTTTTAGTAGCATTTCTGCACGTGCATAAATCACCACTTCAGAGGTCAATTTGACAGTGAACTTTTGGCTCAGCAGTGAAGTTATTGCTCTTCAGGCAATGCCACGTGAAGTAAAACCTTATTTTCCCTGCTCAGGAGCCAGCAAGGTGGGTCTCCAGCTCCCCATGGCAACTCAGGCATCCAGCTCTGGGAGGATATGATCACTGTGCAACATAAGTTTATTTAATAAGTAATTTTAAAGCTGTTTTCTGTAGATATGGAAGCACTTGGCAGCAATGATTATGGTGCTTACTTGGAATGAGTGACCTTTTCCTGGGGAAGTCTTTGTTCAGCATGTGTTTTTATCAGTGGTGCAATGCTGAATCAGACCCTTATCCAAGATGGAAATCAGATGGAGTAGATCCCACGACAGCAATAATCCCAGGGTGATTGTTTGGGAGCAAAGGACACAGTACTATAAATAGCACATTGATTTAGTGATAAATAAGTATGTTGGAAATTGATTTCTTTCTTTTCTGTCAGCCAGGCCAGGTGATTGAATAGTGGCAGGGGTTTATTCAGATGATGACTTCAAGATCTCTTGGAATAACATTTTCTTTCGTTGCTTGTTAAGGATGAGTATTGGGAATTTTCTTGATAGTACAAAGTAGCTGCCTCATAACAACTGCAGTGTAAGTTTCAGGATTTATTAGGGTTTTGGTTGGTTTATTTGTTTGTTTTTCATTTTACCTGGACCATCAAAATTTTGCTCTGGAGATATGTTTGCTTATAAACTTAATATGCCACAGGTGTCAGACATGTGTAGAACAGTGTCAAAGCTCTGAAAGCTCTTTTGACCTGCTTGGTTTTGTTGGCTGAAAAGGATGCTGTTATTGTGCCTAAGAAAAATTGTGGAAATAAATGAAAGCAGTGTTTTGGAAACAAGACTAAAAGTAAGAGCAGGACAGCAGTAATACTGTCTTACTGCTGCTGAACAATGCAGTTTATCAACACCTGCCTGAGAATCCTCTGACTCTGCCTTGGGAATAGCTCTATCAAGGATCTTATGTGTGCAGATGCAGATGATTCTCTAGTTTTAGTAGCAAAAGGAAAATTTTGGTCCCTAAAAATGTCTATTCAGCTGCCACTTGGTTTTAGAAGCACCTAAACTGTTCACGTTCTTGTTGGTAGGAACACATCTGTCGAGAGCTCTGCTTGGTGCAGATCAATCAGTGTGGTAGAAGTTGGAGGAAAGGAAAACTTAGAAGTCTTCTCTTGCTCTTTTTTTCTGATGCAGAGCCTGAGCTGTGCCACACTGCAGCATCTACACACCAGCTGCAGCAGGCCTGGCTGTACCTCCAGTGCAGCAGCAGCAGCCAAGCTTTTTTCTTTGACATCTCACAGCAGACCCCAACTTACTGAGGGATGCTGAAATAACAAGGATTGTCATCTTCCAGGGAGATTGCTGATTAGGTACAGTTAAAGAGGCTACAGCATCCCTGACTATGACTGTCCTAGTAATTAAAAGGCCAAGGACTTCTTCGAGGACAAATAGCACAGTTCGGCCACGCCTGCATTGCTAAAATCTCTTCTTCCCATAGCAGACCTCTCCTTACTGTTTTGGAGACCAGAACCTGGCCTGTAGTGTCCTCCAGTGTGTGTTTCTGCTTCATCTGGGAGAGTCCTAGAAACTGAAACCATTCCTCAAGTGCACTGAAGGTTGGGTGGGAAGTCCTGTGATCCGGGGCCTTTTGCTTGCCTGGTTGAGGCACCACTGCTGTGACCAGGACATGGCCTGTGACAGGCTGCATTTCTCCTGCAGAATGTGCAGCTCATTTTTTGGTACCCCTCACCTTGCTGCAGCTATCAGAAAATAGGGGGCTATGGGAGGCATTGTTTTACAATGGCATTAAAAGTAATTACTTTTTTTGCAACAGCATTGAACACATGCACTTTTATCTTCTCCTAAATCAACAGTTTTGCCCTGTAGAAAAACAAAGTGAGTCTGGCACTGTGAACAAATTTAAAGTACTGTAGAATGACTAATCATTTCATTGCACAAGAAGCCATTCTTTGTGTCTGTTACAGAAATCATAAGATTGCACTAATAAAAGTACCTTTTTTTTTTTTTTTGTGGGTAAACTCCTCATGTTTTAAGAGGTGAAATCAGTCTTGATTATATTCTCCAGTCTTCAGTACTGAATGTTGATTTCTGTTTTGAATTACTGTTCTTCTGCTCATTCAGGCCTGTAATTGAAGTGGAAATGATCTGTAATTCTTCGGGGTGGCATGCCAGAAGTTTCTAAGTAGGTTTGCCCTGTGGTTGGGCGTAGTTTGGGACAGCAGATGTTAATACTTCAGAATTACAGGCCCTGTGAAGCTTGTTTATTTCCAGTAACCTGCAAACTCCCAAGGCACACGTGTCTGGGGAGTTGCAAATAGCAGAGTGAAGAACTCTAAGGCTGTGGAAGACAAGTTACATTGGGAAAGAGGCATTTCTTCCAGCTAGGATATGGGCATGCCTGTGAAGGCCGTTACTAAAATGAAAAATGTCTGAGAGAATTTTAGTGATGGTCACAGAGTTGTTCTGGAGTTAATTTTGAACCAAAAAAAACACCTTCAAGGAGTGACTGCAATTTGTATAAAAACATTTTTTAGTGAAGAGTCCCTTAGTTTACTAACTGTCCTTGTTTGTTGTTCTTGGTGTGCAGACACCTGTAGAATCTGCTTATGTGCATAACAGCATGTAGTGTTGAGGGACAAGGACATACCCTTAAATATAATATTTTTACCAGAATGTTATGGTAATTTTCTGAAGAATTTTAGAGGCATTTTGTTGGCTGGCAGAAATTATGTCCTACCTGCTGCTGATACTGGAAAGCACCATCCTTGTTTATATTGCTGAATAAGATGCCCGGACAAAAAGGTGACTGTTGGTGTTCCAAGAGGAGCCTGTTCCATGCTTTCTGTCTAGCTCACAGTCTATGGTGTCCAGGACTTATTCCTTTGTTGGATGTAGTGGCTGTGTTGTAAAAGATAGAGGAGAATTATGAAATGGGTTCATGTTTAAAGTGAATTTTACTCCCGGTTCTTACTGAAGTGTTTTTTCCTTTTCAAGATGACATTGCGATTCTCACCAAGTTCAAGCCATCACGGTCAGAAGGTATTGTACTAACCCATGTTCCACCTTCCTCCCTTTTGTCTGTGTCCTCTGTCCCTGTCTTTTCTGCTGGGAGCCTCTTGGAAATCAGACTTCAGTTAACACGAGGCACTGATGTCACGTGTGGGACAAACCTGTTGTAATGTGATTTGCGAGTCAATTGTTGGCTGTCTGTGGGCAGCTCTCCTGGGTAAGAACTAACTGGGCATTTCCGTTCCAGGTGCTTGTTGTGGTTCTGGGATGTGGCTCCTTTGCACCTTCCTACATGACTTGGACATAAATTGCTTGTGCTGCTCTTGTTCAGGAATCTGTTTCTGTATTTTTCAAGGAGTGGACGCATTAAGTGTGTTGTACTTCTCAGTTAATACATGTTTTGCATTTTCTTTTTACCTTCTTTTGTGCTGCTCTAGGGTTATTCAGGTTTATTCACGTGGGTCAGAGAGGATTTCCTTCCACAAGTTGCCTAAGTAATCAACTACGGTATTGGGAAAGCATTTAAAAAGTGGAACTCTGAATTATGCTTCTTCCTGAGGTTAGACTTTCACAACTACAGAAAGGATAAAATCCAGAAAAAAAACCAAACACAAAGGCTGTTATAGGCGGTGGAATCAGTTCAAGTCCCCTCAGCAGCATCAGCAAATTGAATGTTCCTGCTGCAGGGTGGCACAAGGTGCCAGGCTGCTGGTGGCTTGGGACTGGAGGGTTGTGTGACAAAGTGTTTGGGCTTTCTGCTCCAGGGCCCTGGGCTCGTACCTTTGGCCGGATCTGCAGCAGGAAAGAAAGAGACAGGGCTGTGGGCAGCATGGCCAGCACAGTGTGCTGGGGGTGCTCCAGTTCTTTCATCCTGGGCAGCTGCTGACTTTGCAGAAGCTTAAAGCCATCCCTGTGCAAAGGCAGAGCCTCTCCTTAAGAATATTGTTGCAGAAACAGTTTCTCGTGTAAGTTAAAGTGACTGCTTTGATAATTGTTGATTTTTGAGTCAAGACTCTGTGTTCTTACTACTGTATTCTTCCATCATGTAACGTTCATTTCTCCTGAATGTTGGATGTTCCTGTGGTGTTGGGAGGTGAACTAAGTTCAGTTTTGTGCTGCAGACCTTTTCTGTGCTTGGTGTTCCGTCTTACAGCATAGTCCCTGTAGCATTTGGGATATATTTGGGTAGGAAGAATGATCCCACATTATTTACTTACACATTAATTTTTTAGAGATGACTTAGCACCCATCTCCACACTCATACCAGTGCCCAGAGACATTTTTCTACAAGTGCATAAATAAAACCCAAGTGTTCAGACTGTAGCTATTAGTACAGATTTTGCAGGTGTAGTTTGCTTTAACAGAATAGCTTTAAATGCCTTGGCATTCAGGAAATTATTCATTATATTTTACATACCATTATGTACCATTGCCCAGTTTCTCATTATATTACATGTAAGCTTATAAATTAGAGGCCAGTTTCTGTAAGTGAACTTAGAGAAAGAAAAAAAAATTGTAAGAAACAAAATGCTCTCAAGCTCTACTTAAGTAGCTTATTATATATTTTCAAAAAAACAGTTTATATCCTGCTTGGATACAATTTTGGCCTCAAATATTTGCAGGTTACCAAAAAAACCCAAACAGGTAGGTGTCTGGTAGGAATAATCTAACTGTAGTTGTCTTGGCAGTGATTCAGTCTAAGGTGGACTAGTTAGTCAGTCTGTCTAGTCTAAGCTGTACTCAGCAATGCTTCCTTGATGGAGAGAGGAATAAGATGAATCCTTTTTTTTGAAAGAAAGAGACACCATTATTAGATGCCTGCTCTAGATTTTGATGAGCTGTTTTCGAAACTGCTCATCCTTTTCCATTGGTGGTGGGAGTTAATTAACAGTGTCCTTGGTGAACTGACTGTTTTTGTGGAAAAGTCATGTTGGAGTTCACTCCCGTTAAAATTAAAGTAGTTTCTTTTGGTCACGGTTGTTGTTGTTTTGGGGTTGTTTTTGTTTTTTAAACAACAAGAAGCTAAGTTAAGTTCATATTACTGTTCTTGATCTGTTGTGATGTCTCCATTATGTTGGCATCTGTAACCTTGAGGTTATGCATCATTAACCCCTTAGCAAAAACACACCCCCTAATTCAATGTCTAGTGAGCAATCCAGTAGGTGATTGAACTTTTATAACTGAGGCAGAAAAGGTCTGAGTGTGAGACCCTCTTAAACAGCAACCTAGCAGTATTTGAAACAAGAAGGATCCATGATGGCAACAATTTCTGTTTGTCACAGTTAAAAAGATGTTTCTATGACTGCAGGGTTACACCAAGGTAGTACAGATTTAGTATATTGTCTTGCAGCATTTTTTCCCCTTTAAATAACTGTTCTTGGAGATTGACTGAGGATTATTTTCCACCTTTTGCTTGTTCATAGTTTGATGCCTTCAAGGTCCACATCATTTTCAGATACAGTAATATTTTAAAATAAGAAATGTGTTGATGTGAATCTCTCTTTCTTAGGGGAAGAATGCAATGGACCCTTAAGTGAAACTATTTCAACTGCAGGATCAGAAATCCCAAGCAGCTCTGAGGTAAGGTACAGTATGGATGGTGTTAGCTAATGTACTGCTCGTAGAAAGAAAAAAAAAGTGGTTGCTGTGAAAGACACAATTAGTTTTAAAACTAATATTTCTTTTAGATTGTCTTCTACCCCCTTTTCATCCATGTAAACATTTCCTTCCTGTGTTGTTTTGAAAGAGCAAAACTGTGAATGTAACACTGACGCTCCCTGAGTCTTTTAAGAGACTTACCAGTGTCAGTGCTACAACACAGTAGTGGTAGAAAACAGTATGAACTTCATGGTGTTTCCAGTCTTAGTTTTGAAATTAGAATCACACAATCATTAAGTGTGTGGACAATTGGAAAAACATAATGTTTCTGCACAAAGCAAACACTTTGTTTTAAGCTGGGGCCTGCTGGGGAAATGGAGGAATGTGAGTGTTCTACTGCTCTAGGAGCGTTGTGACAGTGCTGCAAGATTCATGAGAAAGCAAATGAAGGTTTGAGTCACTAAAATACCTCTTCCTTGAAACATGTGCAATATGAAAAGCATCATCAGCTATTCCATCTTTTCATAGCACTTCATTGGTTAATATGTACATTACACAATGTCTTATAGAGGTAGCAGTGTGTGGTTAGGATTCGGTTAAGAAACAGATTCAAAAAGAATATTGAAAATACATGTTCTTGAAATGATTTTATTTTCATTCCTATAGTCTGATTTCTTTATTGTTGTTATAGGCTTAGAGGAAGATAGCATGAGTTTCAGATAAGAAAAGAAACAATTGTCCTGTCTAAGTAGGGTCTCACACTGGCCGTGAGCACTCATCAGAAATGATATCTGTTGAATTGAGTGTTGAAAAACTGCAGCTGTTCTGCTGAACTTCTTAAAAGCAAAACATGTCCTCACCTACCTCTAAGGGTCAAATCTGGAGATGAACACATGAAGACAGAACTCAGAAGGGCTTCCTAAATTACACAGATCTTTGTCTTCCTAGAGCATGCACCCATATCATCCATATCTTTTAATAAATCTACCGGTTCCATCTTAAGACTTGTTTGTATGTTCACCCTGCTATTTTCAGAATCTGTTGTAGGAGTGGGTTTCATCTTTTTCTCCAGGAAAATTTTCAATGAACAGCTGCATCAAATACTTCACTGAGCAATGGGCAGGCATGGTCTCCATTTATAGTGTATGGATCATCATACCACCATAAGCTGATTCTGGGTTACTTGTGAGTGTCTCTGAGTGGATGGAGATGACCTGTTTCACCGAAGCTTCATCCCTTAGGATGTACAAAAGGCAGAGAACATGGGAGAAAGGGTGCAATGCATGTGTCATGTATGTAGAGACATGGAATTTGAACCCTTTTTGAAGGGTGAGAGATTCATTGTGAGGTGGGAAAGGAGGCTTTGATCTTCAGCACAGTCTTGTCTGGGAAAAATATGTCTGGTTATCCTCTGAAAAATCTCTCCTTGGAAACTTTATGCAGCCTTTTCTCTTGTTTCTTCTTGTGTTTCCTTGCCTAAGTATTTTTCCTCTTAATTTCTTCTTAAATATCTCAAAGTATTTTCATATTAGCAATAAGAGTCTGAGTTGACTTGATAACTTGTGGGTTTTGTTTTGTTATTTTCCTTGCTCCCTCTGAGAGGACTTGTTTGGCTTTAGATAGTTTGTTTCTGCAGATCAACTGGACTATTTTTCTATGCTTTGCCTTATCCTACCCCATGTCCCCTAATACACTCTCATTTATCTGATTTTTGCTTACTATGCATTAGCCAGACATAAAGCTAGAGAGTTACTCTCAATCTTCTTGCCCAGTTTCACACTGTCATCACCCATGACAGGCTTAGTTCTTGATGAATAATGTCCTAGATATTCAGGTTAAGTCTATACTTAGTTTTTCTATGAATTCATTCCAATAGTAAGATAGCCCTTAATATTTATGGAGTTTTTTTCATAAAATGTTAGTCTTTTCATGTGTTGTTGCAACTTCAGGTGTCTTCTGTATAAACCGGAAGGATTTCTTTTCCCTCAGTTCTTTGCTAGGCTGCCTTTGACATCCCTGATGCATTCCTGTAGGAATTGAACAGGGTCTTCTATCCCAGCATGAAAGAAAAGCTGTGCTTTCTCCTCTTTTCACCAAGCCCTTCTGAACTCAGGTCAACATGCTCTGTTCTTGTTTTGACAAGTAGCACATTTGTCTGTTTAATGATTTTACTCCTGTGTTAGATTGGTAATTTTCTTGTCACTTAACAATGTTTCTGCGTTTGAAAAATATGAACATTTGGAACTCTTAAACCAATTTAAGTCAAGTAATTTTGAAACAGGAATGGATTTAATTAATTCAATAAAACATTGGAAAGAGTTAAATGAACTTACATGCAGGTCACTACTTCATTAGGCTCGGGCTGTCTTTTGGAAGAGAAAAAACATACAGTAACAATATGTTTCTGCTCAGCAGTACAGAGAAAAGCTGAGGCCTTACCATTGATTAGAGGAGGGAAAAAATAAATCTAGATTTAATATGGAGAGCAGGAAACATTACCTATCCACAATTCCTTGGTTCTTTCTTTCTTTTGTTCTTTCTTTTGTAATCTGTGAAGGAGTATGTCATTTGGACATAAGGAGTGATGCAAGTAAAACAAAGACAAAGGTGAAAAACAGTCTGTAGTGAAGCTTGCCAACATATATAGAAAAGCTGGATGAAGTCCAGGACTCCAAAGAGCATTTGAGGCTCCAGTCTGTGGAGATTTTGCCTATTTCACTCTGGGTTTTTTTCTTTTTTTTTTTTTAAATCTTCTTCTTCAGTCTCTGTGTTTTTCTTATTATTCAATCTCCCACAAGGACAAAAAAAAATGATCACTTGGAGGTCAACAGCTTTTCATATTCCAACCCTTATAGAGTAAATGATCTCTAGATGTCACGCAGGGAGGCAAGGAGATATTTTCAGCAAACAGTAGAAGGGGGAAAAAAAAGATATGATGGGGATATTTTCAAGTAAGTGCTGCAGTGGGAACTGTTTTGAATTATGTCCTTGTTAAATCAGTAATACACAGACAGTTGCTGCTGTTAGGGATGGGCAACTATTCTGAGTCTCTATGTAGAATCTACCTGAATCAGTCTTTATGGAGTTCCCATTCCAGGAAATACATAAATGCCTCTGAAAGTCCTTTCAAGCAAGTTGGAAAATGAATGAAATGAAACCTGAGTATTTGTTTTTCCTCTGTGCTTTAACGCAGAGAGAGTACCTGAAAAGTATGTTGTGGTGAGTCTGTTCAGGGATTGGAATTAGTTGTTCATGTTACAAAATAAATGAGGATGAAACCCACTGACAAAATAGAGTTCCTGTACTTAGGAGGAAAGAAGGTTACTCAATTAATTCAAGATTTGAAGAAAGGTTAAAAAAATGAATTTGTATGAAATTTCCTAGTAGTAAAAGTTCGGGCCTTTCAAAAGGGATAAATTTAAAATTAGTAGAGATTTTATGCAATATTGAATCCCTGGTTTGTAGTATATCAACATCTGTAAGATGTGTATACAGAGGACTATTTGTCTCTCTGCTGTTCCACTTAAGAAGTACAAAGTAGTTTAAAATGTTTTCTTGTGGACCCCTTGATATGCAGGTGACTGCACTACTCTGAGTAAGGCTGCAGGATTGTGCCCTAATCTAGCTCTGAGGCGTTAAAAATTACTTTTGCACAGTTATACATGAAATTTTCACTTTTCTGTTAGTTTCACACCAGTGAAATGCTCATTAACAGTTTGTGTTAATCACGATTTTCCATAATGTAACTTGATCATGAGAGAATCTGAGAACAAGCTGTCTTTATTTAAATAGGTTAGCAATGGTAAAGTGACAGAACTCCATCAAATTTATTAAAGCAACGCATTTTACCAAAATTAGGGGTATGACATATAGATTATTTTTTTCAGAGCTGTAGGTGTTCCAAATTAATTGTTGGTGTGGGGTTTTTTTCTGAATAAACACCATCATAATTTACATTACATTTTTAATTCAGACAGGAGGATTTTCAAGCAGAGAGAAACATAAAATACCATTATCAATATTGTGAAGGCAGACTAAATTGATTTCAAAATCTAGATGGAAGTACAAAAATATTTCTTCCAAGTCTAACAAAAACACAATCTGAGGGCTATTTTGGGGAGAGCCAGAGTGCATTAAAGACTTATGAGAGTGGATTCCAGAGTAAGAAGGACCAACCCAATGCTGCTGCCACCACTGCCAACCTTCTTGGGTTTCCTCTCAACAGAGTTGGACTGTTTGAGTTGGTTCCTGTTTTGGGGGTCATGTGTTACCAAGACTGGATCCCCTTTGTGCTGTACATCGATTTTGGCATGCAATGAGAAAGTGGTGTGTTTCTACAAGAGGACTTAAAAGCTGGAGAATGGGTTTGAGTACCAGTTTTACAATAGTTAAACCCAGTGACCTGAACTAAGTAATTGCAGACAGGTGTCCTGAGGGCAGGGTGGGTTCCCTGGATTAGCAGGAAGGCGTTTCACAGAACGCAGAGGAATGTACAGAGGCCTCTGCTGGCTGTGCATCTTCACCTCACACCTCAGTGTTTCACTAAATGTATTAAAATTCTATCTCTGTGGGCAGTGAGCACCAGTGGGTGGCTAAAACCTCCATGGAGGAGGGGGGAAAGCATTGAGCAGGAGAAATGTGAGATGGAGAGGTTGGATGAAATCAGATGGAAGAATCCCAGTGTGGATGGGGGGTGGGGTGTACAGTGGAGAGGTCAGGAGCACTGAAAGCAAGGCTGTGCTTTCCTGGACGTTCAGTTTGTACAGTATTTTACATGGCAGGTACTTGCAGTGTATAACTGGAGAAAAACTTTCTGCTTAATTGTCTCAGCCCTTCGTTCTCTACTAATAGAGCAGGTTTTTTTTCCTGTAGCATCAGTGACATGAGGATTAGACTTCTAAACCCAGTTCAGACTATCTCACAGTAAGAGCATAGTGCAGCTATTTATATTTGCACAGGTTCTGATGTGGATTCCTTGCCAAAAACCAGATCAATCTTTCTGTGTTTTATTTGACTGCGTTCTGAAAAGGACATTTTTGTCTTACTTAGATAAGCAAATACCAAGAGATAGCATCATAAAAAATGTAAAAATGTGTGTATGTATTACTTGCCATGTGAATAAGACAAACCCAGCACATTTGTTTCACAAAATTACAAGAATGGACTTCGATGGTTTCTTTCAAGAAAAATTGTAATAAAAGTGAAAAATATTGTTTTCTAATTTAAAAAATAATAAACAGTACTTTATGGAAATTGGATTTAGGGTCATAAACTTTTTGAAGTATTACAATTCTAAAGCAATAAATGGTGGTCCAATAATGAAATGCTGTTAGTATTCTGCTTCTATTGAAAGTTAATTGAATTCCACAGAGAAGTGTTATATGTTCACAATGCGCTCGCACTGTTTGGTTGCACTGTTTAAACCTGTCTGTGGTTTATGTAGACAAGAAAAACAAAAGTGTGATGTTATTGACTATCAGAGTTAGATATTGCAGAACAGCTGAGGTATTGCAAACCATTATTTGTATGGCAAAGTCTGATCTGTTGCAATCCCACGGTGGGGCCAGGACCCCAGGTGGCTGATGGCCATGTTTGTAGGATGGCTGTGCTCTGCAGAACCCTCTGTTCTCAGTGTTCCTGTCACACCTCTGGAGTCTGGCCCGAGGATGTTGCAGCAGCCCCCAGGCCCACGTACAGGAAAATAGCACCAGATCTTGTACAATTAAAATCAGGGTAGGGGCCCCGCTGGCTGTGGGTCAGAACTGGAAGCTGTGAAGCCCTCACTAGTCTCATTAAGAATAACAACTGCAATTACTGATACCAGTTTACCTTGTCTGCACTGGGATGTTGAGAACTTGTTTCCTTGCATTTGCTTTTGTGCAGTGCACACTGTATAGTTTCAGTTTGTATTTCAAGAAATAGCCATTTAAGGGGCATCACATTGCAGGTGCAGCCATCTATGCTGTGTATACTTTCCCTCTTTGGTATCAAAATAAATAAGAGTACTGTTAAAAGTTGTTCTTCATCAGCTTGTAAACGGTAATCTGTGCCAACTTGTTTAGACTTTATTTCTTTCTAAGGGAAATGCTGAAGAATACAGTATAGCTCTTACCAAAAATGATAATTATTAATACTTAACATGGACCATGTAAATGTTGGTGGCATAGGCTAGAGACCAAACTTGCCTGAGGAAGTGGAGATTGGTTTAAACTTTGACTATCTCTAGACTGAAAATCCGTCTATCACTCAGAAGAGCTTTTATCAACTTAAACCAGAAGCTACACTGTTTCTTCTGAATTAGCCTTTTATTTTCAAAGCATCCTTTGCATCATCGCTAACAACATTGTTTTTCCCATGGTGCCACTGGCAGGGCCTAAGCAGCACTGAGACTACTTTACTCATCCCTGAACATCAAGTGGTAAGCAGTAAGCAGTATTCATGCTTCCTTGCATGAATTTGTGTGGCGTCTTCTATTACAGTATGCCAAAACATCCCTCACCGTGAAATTTTCCAGTTTCAAGGATGCCATCCTTCCAAAAAAGAATCTTTTCTAGCTTACAAATTATGAATGTGGTGTTTGCGTTTATTCCTAGTGATGACTTAAAAAAAAAAAAAAATTCAAGCAAATTGAAAGGATAATGGATAAAAATTGAAAAGATTGGTGGAGAAAACTGGAAAGTTTGCTTTTTTTATCATTGTTTTGGTTTGATGGGCTATAGGATATATTCTGACTCTGGTGTTATTAACAATGTGGGATTCCTTGTTACCATGATGGCCTGAGGGCTCTGTGAGTCAGCATGATACTTTAAAAAGTTTTATAGAGCAAGAAACAAACACTGCTGTCATTTGAAACGCGTTGCCTCTTTTTTTTTTTTTCATTGTAGCAAATAATAAGGAAAGGCTCAAAATAGCCACTTACTGAAATTCACAGAAAAGATAACTGTATAAAATCTCAAATATATCAGAAAATAAATATTGTTTTATGGAGAAAAAGTACAAAAATGCTTAAGACAACTGAAGAAGTACATGCTGAGGTGTATTAAAACTGTCTGCTTGCTTACATTGGGCTCTGGTGTCTTCCATTAACACCTACGCTCTCTTAGCATACTTTTTATTTTCCTTTGTTCTGCTCTTGTTTATCCAGAGAGGCTTTTTATGTGCGTTTAAATTTCAGTGCCAATATCTCGGTGTCTTAAAGGGCTTTGAAATGCATGTTTTCAAGCTTTCAGATTTTAATGTGGTTCAGAGTTGAAACACAAGTGAAGATGAAAAAAAGCAGCTTGCAAGTTTTAGCTACAAGAAATATGTGGGATTTTGAGTGGGAAAGATTATGGTTTTGTATGCAACCTTGTAACCTGCATGAAGTCTGACTGGAAACTGGGATGTGTGGTGTTCAGAGTGTTGTTAATACACTTCTTTAAAGTGAGTAACTCTTCAGTTGCATGGATTCCTCCGAGGAAGAATAATGAAGAGAACTTCATGGAAAGGGGCTCTCTGGTAAAATGGGAACTGAGTTTATGGTGCATAAAGCAGAAATTTGCCTTTTTGATTTTCATGGGAGTGCCTGTATATTTGCATATGTTCTGTAGGTGCATTCACAGGAACTTTTTGCCTTTGGAAATACATTTGTATTATTTATATATATGTGTTTATAAAATTATGTTTAAGCTTATATATAGGCATATATATAAGTATATATATTTATATTTATAAGGTTGTATTTAAGGTAGCAGGACTTAGATCCACATGTTTTTCCTGTAGCTGTGAGCGTGTTTAATTCAGTGAACAGGAGGAGGGTATAAATATTCCATGCAAACTGGGGATCTAAGTGAAGGTGTTAACTTTGTTTTTAAGCCATTGAATGTTTCCTGCCCCTTCAGTTATGGAAGCTTCTCCTGTATTTTGATTCAGCTTTTAAACACTTATATTTTTGTCCATTTCTGTATTCTGAACGTTTTCCTGCAGTGGAAATTCATAAATTACCTAATTAGTTTTTGATACAGTTCTTTTGGTTTTTTACGCTGTCTGTTTTAGATCTAACGTGCTTGTGTGATTATCAAAGGTATGCAGTCAATAAAATAAATATTTGGTTTGTAGACTATCTTGTAAGCAAGCAAATGTTACAAATCAGTTTAATTTTCTAATTTCAGGCAGGTTTTTTGCCTGGAAATGTAGGACTATGACAGTAGAACTCTTTGAATGTGCTGATGGGGATCATACAAACAACTACTCCATGTTATTGATGTAACCTCATAGCCAGAGGTGCTTCCCTGTGCTGTAACTCTAATGAAGCTAATGGGTTCCTCCACCCCAGATTAGTGTTGGTTACTGCTTTGTTACTGAAAGTGCTGCTCTAAACCACCTTCCCACAAGAAAAGGTGCATGATACAAAAAGCAGAAGGGGAACAGTGCTGACTTCTGAACTTGCAGTCCCATGTCCGTGGGGTTGGACAACTGGGAAACCTTGAAGTCTGGGGCATTGAATTTGGGATGGGTGTTTCTGAATGTAGGCCCCTAAGGAACTTGAGCTCTTCTGACTGAATAATAATCTGAAAAGTATTGCTTTAGGACAAGTTCCCCTGTCTTTGAAGCATGGGCATGTAGAGGGCTGGGATATTTACCAGCATATTGGATATTTGGAGAAAGCTCCATGCCTATAAGGAGTGAGCTGTGCTAAGTGACCTGTAAGGGCATAAAACTCCTGTTAGGTGGATGACCAGAAACAGAAATCCCTCAGAGTCCTGTAAACACATACAGAATTAAATCATTCAGGTATAACCTGCAAAACATATTTGCTTTTCGGGGACTGTGATTCCCTTAAACCACTGAGTTGCTCACACTGCCTGAGGCTGTCGGTGCCACGGTGGCCAAACGAGGCCTTGGAGACATTTACCACAGCCCCCAGCCCTCAGCTTCAAACCAAAGTGATTTCTCTGAAGCACTTTCTGTGCCAATGTTAGTGGTTGGTGCCACTTCCAGCAGCTGGGTTTCCCCTCTCCAGCTCACTGTGTCTGACTGTTTGCCTTGGCCCCGGGGAAGTGTCTCTGAGGCACCTGTGGAACGAGGCAGCCAAGGACTCCTCAGCAGTGCTGGAGAGTCTGGATGGTTCTGAATGGAGTGTGGGGCCACCAGCCAGCATTTACACACTGTACCCAAACCAGTCTGAAAGTAGAGGGCCATGGGCTCTTACAGCCTTACTTCATCTTGAGCTGTGCTTGTTTCTGTACTGACATCTTGGTCTCTCCTGTCACCTGTCCTGTTTGAGTCAGGGTTTCCTATTGCAGGGCTTTAGATCATGTCTGAGGTGAGGATTGCAGGTGTAGGCACTTGGAGGGTTGGTTGGTTGGACATGGTCCAATACCCCAACCTCTGCTGGGTGTCTAGACAGAAGTTATCGAATATGGGGTAATTAGAAATATTAATATAATTCTGTATGAATCCTGTAAGTTCGTACTTCTGTAGCCATGTGAAAAGAAAATTTCTCTCTTCATGGTAGACCATTACAGCATTCAATTAGCACATCTGTCTGCAAGTTGTGAGATCACTTAGTTCTTAGAGAGATAATTAGACTATTGAGACTGGAAAGTTACTACAGGAGGGCAGTATTTGAACAGGTGGTTTATGTAAACTTGCTTTGCAGTTGATGGATTTATTCAACTTTTCGAAAGCATTGGTAAATGCTGAATGTTTGCAGTAACACCATTTGATTGACTCCTGCAATGAACTTGGATTGGAAGTGACCTCTGGGGGGTCTCCTTGGCCAACTCTTCTCCTCAGGGCAAGGCTGGCTTCAAGCTTAGGTCAGGTTGTGCAGTCCTGGCCTAGCTTGATCAGGCTGTGTGGTCTTTGGGGATAGAGATTATGCAATCTCTCTGGGTAACCTTTTGTACCCATTCCCACTCAACCACATCCAGTAGAAATTTCCCTTGCTGCGACTTGTGACTGTTGCTTCTGGAGTTTTCACCGTATGGCTTGGGGCTCTATCTCTTCTGTAATTCCTCATTGGATATAATTTAATTATTCAAAAGTTTCAGCTTGCTTTCTGTGCTGCATTGGGAAATTTTAATTTGGTGCTTATGTTGCAGAAGGAGCACATTACAGAGCATCTACTGTGATGAGGTGTAGCTTCATTTAATAGCTGCAGGTTGTCCAAGATAATTAATTTGAATACAGTTCTGGCAAGAGCTGCTACTAATCCATAATGTTTAATGATTCCCTGATAACACCAATGCAAATCACAAACTTTTTATATATTTTAAACCTGCAGGTGCACATGTATGCACAAACCTGCATAAGTATGCAAGACTGATCTTGTTCTCCTTGTGAAATCCAAATGCAGCAAAATGGAAAGGAATAATTTATGTGTTTAATAAGCAGGCCCGTCACTATCCATGATAAATAATCCTATGTACAGAAGGAGAGGGAAGTGATAAGTATTCCCCTTCTCAAAGCAGATCCAGCAATGACTACTGCATCTTCTTAAATTGATAGTCAAGCCTTTAATGGCTGAGAGTTCTGCTGCATCTCAAAAAATGAGCAAACGTTGATGGCATTAAAGATAAAGTATTACTTAAATTCTATTGAATGATCTAATTATAACTATGCAACCCAAACAATTTGGGATACTGCTTTGACAGGAGCTTCTTTTGTATTGATTTATTTCTTCTTTGTGTATATGATTCTGTGGCTTACACAGTGTAAGCCAGTGGTTGGGGTGGCCTTTTTTAGGGCAATTCCCAGCCTTGTAAGTTTTTAGAATGCACTTTGGGGTTCACTTTCTCTAATGCTAAATAATTACATTACTGTTGATTGTATACAGATGTGAGTGTGGTTTTGTGCACTATGTTAATTTGGCTAAATCAACGTCTAAACTGCTGCAGTTTGCATGTAGTCACAGTTATATTTACAAAGAAAAACCCAAACCTGTAAAGTTCAAAACAGAATAGAAAAATGCTTTTTTCTTTTCTACTGTTGGTTTCCATGGTTTTTGTGAGCCTCTTAATTATGCAAGATTATGTACTGCATTTGGAAGCAAAAGTATTTTCTGAGGTAGCTGATTTCAGTCATACAAAGTAGTCTACTTTAATTGATCTGCTGTAAATATTTCTCGGGAAGCAAGACCACAGAAAACCCTCACAAAATTGCTGAAGGGGGAAGGGAAAGAAAGGATGGCAGCAATTTCAGGAAATAATTTCTTTTGCCTTTTGCAACACAGGGTTTTGTAGCTCCCCAAAGGCTAGGATAGGGAACACAGGAATTCTCTGTAGTGCGTGGATGCTCCAAGTAGGCACTATCTGGTTCCAGCAGTTACCAGTGTGTCTAAGGGAGATGCATGAAGTTCTGCAACACCATGGAACAATAGGAATTTTCAGTTATTTTTATTTCATTTCAACCTACTTAAAAATAAACGTGTCCTGGACTATGTGTAATTTTGCCGACTCTGAAATTACATGGTTGCCATTTGTCTTTTTGTGTCCCAGTGGGTCCAACCTAACACAAGTATAACAAAAACATGTGTGCTTGTTGTGTTATCCTTGCACTACACTCAGACCCACTTTCTTTATGTTCTTTTTTAAATCTGCCTGAGTATCTAAGTGATGGCAACTAGCATTATAGGAGTCATTCTTTTAAAATACATACTTGCTGTCAAAATGGATCCCATCACAGCTTCACCTTTAATAGAAGAGACAAGATGGTCCTATTATTTGTGGGTGCTTGTGTTTGGTTTTTTTTTCTGATAGTTGGAGGGTTTTCCCAGCTTTAAGGGACACGGATTTCTTGCTCACTGTGGTTGGGGTGTTACGTGCTGCAGGCAGGTGGTTTGGTCCTTGGAGGGAAGCAGCAGGCCTGCTAACTACTTGTTGGTTATTCCAGCAGAGTGGAAGGAGATACAATCTGTTCCTGAAGCGACGTCTCAGGGTAAACCAGTGATGAATGGTATTGCAAGTGGCTTGGATGGCTGCAGTAATAACATGCTTCACTGTGTGATGCCTTTTGTTAACTGGGAGCAAGCTTCACAGTTATAAATAAATATTCTGTGCTTTCTCAGGGAACTTTTTCACATGTATCCTTGCATGGTGTGAGAGGGAGACAACAGAGACATAGCCCTCTGAATTATTCCTGTTTTGTTCCTACTCTAATAAAATGAAAACCCAATTCAGCCCTGTAAAAATACACTTTTGTTGATGGGTGTGGTTAAAAACCACCAGCCTTCCTCAGCAGAAAGGCCAGATTTCCTCTCTGGAATTCCGTAATGTTTAGACCAGACTGTTACCTTCTATGGAGAGCACCTTGCTGCATGTCTTGTACACAATTTGGTAAAGCTGAATATTGATATGATAACAAATAATATTACCTAATATTGGAAATAATGTTACCTATTATGATTTAACTTCCCTAGGTGAGTGAGGTTATAGTCTTTTATTTGCCTAACATTAATTACTGTGGCCTAATCGATGAAAAGGTAAATGTTGTTACTATGACACTCTGGCATGCTGATAAATTAAAATATGACCTTCAATAGATCAATTGGGATACTAGTTACCCTGTTGCATTGATACCTTTTATTAAGTGGTGTCTTTTTTTTTTTCCCCATGAAAGTAAATACTCAATTTTGAAATGTCACTCCTCTGTTGTTTGTGTGCTATTTTTATAGTTAGTCATTGCTGGGACATATGTCTCTGTGGTGGTTGATTTAGTGAATCTTGTATATAGAGGAAAATGCATGGAATTTACTTTTTGCCAGCTGCTTCAATTATTCACAAGTATTGCTACACTAACATATATTTATTCCTCCTGTACCATTTGTTTACATGTAGTGCTTGTGGACATATGCAGTTAATTTTGAAATTATTTTAGCTGGATATAGCCCTGTTAAATCTTACCCACGTATATCTTTAACTATGAAGAAACTGAAGAATTGTGGCAATGTGAGGAAACTTATTTGTCTTCTGTTACATTTTAAAGAAACAGCAATACTTGGTTTTTTCATTCATATGCCTTTATCTTCTACAGATTGATAAAAGACATCAAAGCAAAGATTCTATTTTCTTCAGGGATGGTGTCAGGAGAATCGATTTTGTTCTCTCCTATGTGGATGATTTTAGTAAGGAATTGGAAAAAAAGTTGGTAAGTTTGTCTTTTTGAAAATCCCCTTAATTTTTCTCTAATAACCTGAATATTAGTCACTATCTCTTTCAGATCACTACACTCAACTAGAAGAAGACTTAGTTAAACATTTTATAGCTATGTGGAAAACCATTCCATGTACGGAAATTTCTGTGTAATTTGCTGGTGTTATTACAGGACTCAATTTTATTAGATTTTTGGGACTGTGTTTATTGAATTGATCTCTCTCCATTGCTTAAGCTGGACAATATATAATACAACTGAGCAAGGTAATCCAAATTATTTTCCTTCTTCACTGACAGTCTAGCTGAGACTTCGGAGAACTATCTGTAAATAGTTTTATCTGCAAATACTTTTATATACAGGAGGTTTCCTCTAAATAAGCAAAGCATCATCCAAACAAGATTTAACAATAACTAATTTTTTTCCATCCATTGACTGCAGCTTCTTCTAAAATGCCAGTAACTATCCCTGAACTTCCCAGCAAGACCCAGTTGCCTGAATGACACCTATTTGCTCCATGCTCACACTGAAACTTGTGACCTAACTTGGTTAAACGTGTCAATTCAAGCTATATAAAAAATCCAGTCCTATGAGATGCAGTCAAGACAAAAAACAAACTTGACATAAAGCACAATATTTAAAAAAAAAAAAAGAGGGATTTTAAGGTGTTTTTTCTCTATATATTTCCTACCTTCTTTCTGAGTCAGGAGAGGTTACATTTACAAACTGGCCTCTCCAATGTGTAACTCCAAAGTTTATTCGTGATTTAAAAAAATTAAAAGCACAAAGACACCAAAAAAACTTCATTCTCGTGCAATCATATTATTCTGAAAGATAAGGGTATCTGAAAAAAAACTTATTATACCAATGCTTACGACCAAATCATGATCACAACTAAAGGTCTGTGAAGTAAAGGACAGTTGTCATCTATATCTTTTCATATTTGTTTCATAACTAAAAATTCCGATTTCCTTCAGAAAAAAACTGCAAGATTGAGCTGTTAAAAAAATTGGCTACTGCTTTCATTCCTTTATGGAGGAAATACTGTTTCTATTAAGGACTTAATGCTACCTAAACTTGCACCCAAATACGACCCAGTGTAGAGCACAGCCCCTCATCTTATTTGTTACCTTAAGAAACCTGGGAATTTCTGTCATTGTCTCTGCTTGATGCTGCAGGTGAAGCACCCCTGTCAGCTCTGCTCAGCCAACCACATTCCAGAAATTTTCTTGGGAGACCGAGTTTATTTTACAGCTGTGATACCATAGGTTTATATACAGACTCAAAAAAACCTTTTCCAACTCAAACCCTCTTGTCAGGCTGTAATCCTAGCTGCATTCCTTCTTCTCCCATGAAACAAAATGCATTTAAAAAAGGAGGAAGAGGAGACCACTCAGTGTAGGGAGAAAAAAAGATATCCATGCAGAATTTGTCAAAGCAAGTCTTAAAATAGACTTTTCCATTAGTCATGTTCAAATTATTTAAGATGAGGAAAGAAGTTGAGACTATTTAGGTAATGTTTCAAGTGGGAAGGAAAATAAGCCAGATGATCAGTCCCTTGTTCATATTGTGTGCAGCAGTTTCCTTCTTGTTGCTTTATGGATCGTTAAAGGGGTAGCAGGAATCCTTGCCAGACCAGAGGCCACATACATGGGTGTCATTATTGACTGAAGGATTCACGTGAGGAGGAGCCCAAGAGTTTGTAGCTAATACAGTGTTTCCTCTCTGAGGTAAAAATGCACTTGGTAGGAAGAAACATCTTTGTCTTGCAAAAGGCCAAAACATCCGCATTAAGTTTTGTGAGATTTAATTCTTTGTGTACATCTGTTTCTTGGAAAAGGGTTTGTGGCCTCGTGGAGGAAGGGGTTTGGTCTGTGGCCCTGTAGATTAGCTCTGCAGTCACTGGACAAACAGGCATGGAGATATCAATGTTTTTACACAGTTCCTGGGGAATCCGCATTTGCCCTGTATTTGTGTTCAGCACAGACCTTTATGCAATTAGTATGCCTGTAAATTGGTGCAGACTTCTTAGCATGCAAGTGCTGTTGTCTTTGTGGGAGCAAGATTTAAATGTTGGTGCACTGCAGCCTCTGGAGTTCATCTGACATATCCTGTAGTTGATATTGTACAGTCATCACAGAAATGTGAATTTCTTTTGCTGTGGCACAATGATACAGCAAAATGGAACAGCCAAGAATAGAAATGTTCATACAAAGAGAATAACAGTTGTGACAAAGGGTTTTGTTTCCTTGTCTCAAGGAAAAAGCTTTATTCTGCACTTCTAAGAATGGGATGAATAACTTCGTTGTGTGTTTCAACATAGCCTTGATACAAATGTAAGTGATGGTCTGTTCATCTTCTCCCTTAGTTCCATGCAGAACAACTGCATTAACTTCTTCAATGTTCCCAGGCACATTCCAGCTACAACGCTGTTTTGAACTTGCCTTCAAAATCCAAACCACAAACTCCTCTAAACAAAAATTAGGATTACATTTTTGTGAGACAATACTTCATATTTTTCCTTAAAACCTCCAGTGCATAGGTGGAAATATTTTACTCACATGTGTGATGTGTGTGAACATCAAAAAAAAAAATAGAATTTATAAAATATCTCATAAATTATTAATAACCAGGGCATGATCTTTATTGTCCCTAAGTATGTTTCTTCACAAGAGCTCCAGACCATTAGGACTCAGGGATCTCTGTGCAAAGCAACTTGCTCCTGTGTTGACTGGAAGCAAACTGCCCTTGTCCCCAGTGGCAGAAAGACATTTTATTGAACCCTTTTCCAGTTTTCATCATCTCAAAGAGAAACTTCTGCTTTCTTGGAGGCAGCACATAGCCCAGAGTTAGGGAGCCAGGGTCAGCAGGTATCAGATGCTTGTTGCTGATGCTGTCAGCCCTGTTAGGCTGCTGACTGTGAGAAGCTGCGTGTGCAGCTCTGCAGGCACAGCTGAAAGCTGGGCTCCATCCAAACTGGGCACTTCTCCATGCTGCTTCACAGCAGCTTGGCTGGTACTTGCAGCCAAGTATATCCTGAGTTGGAAGGGACCCACAAGGATAATCAAGTCCACTGGATCAGCAGGGCAGTCAGGAGGATGAACTCTGTCCTGGGGTTTGTCAGGCAAAGCATCACCAGCCAGGTGAGGGGAGGGGATTGTCCTGCTCTACTCTGCACTGGGGTGGCCTCACCTGGAATGTTGTGTGCAGTTTTGGGCACCACGATATAACAAAGACATGAAGCTATTAGAGAGTGTCCAAAGGAGGCCACAAGGATGAAGGGTCTGGAGGGGAAGCTGTATGGGGGACGACTGGAGGAGACTGAGTGGAGACCTCATGGCAGTCTACAACTTGCTTATGAGGGAAAGAGGAGGGGCAGATACTGATCCGATCTCCTCACTCTTGTGACGTGTGATAGGGCTCAAGGAAATTGTGTGAAGCTGAATCAGGCGGTTTAGGTTGGGTATTTGGAACGAAAGGTTTTTCACTCAGAGGGTGGTCGGGCACTGGAGTTCAGGAGTTCACAGAACCACAGAATCGTAAAATATGCTGAATTGGAGGGGACCCATCAGGATCAAAGTCCAACTTCTNGGGGACGACTGGAGGAGACTGAGTGGAGACCTCATGGCAGTCTACAACTTGCTTATGAGGGAAAGAGGAGGGGCAGATACTGATCCGATCTCCTCACTCTTGTGACCTGTGATAGGGCTCAAGGAAATTGTGTGAAGCTGAATCAGGCGGTTTAGGTTGGGTATTTGGAACGAAAGGTTTTTCACTCAGAGGGTGGTCGGGCACTGGAGTTCAGGAGTTCACAGAACCACAGAATCATAAAATATGCTGAATTGGAAGGGACCCATCAGGATCAAAGTCCAACTTCTGGCCCTGCACAGGACAGCCCAATAATCCCACCATGTGTTTGAGAGCATTGTCCAAATGCTGCTTGAACCTTTGCTTCCTAATACCCAACCTAAACCTCCTGTGAACAGCTTCAGGCCACTCCCTCGAGTCCTGTCACTGGTCAACAGAGAGATTCACTTTGGAGGGCACATGGAGCACCCTTCCAGCCATGTGGGTAGTCCCTGCAGGCTGCAGGAGGGCCAGTTATCCGTGCTGTTGACTTCCTGCTCTCATGGCTTGGTGGATGAGATGACAAGAGACCTTTCCTAAAGAGGCTCCATCTCATCTGAAACTCTCTTCCGAGGGAGCTGTGTGGGAGCTCAGACTGATCCCATACTGTGTTCTCTAGGATGCAGCTCCAAGCAGGGTTCTTGTGCACTTCACTAGTAGCATGTAAATGTTCCCCAAGGCCATATTTACTTCCCAATATCCTACATGTGACTGAAATTAGAATAAGCCCGTGAATCCTGATACATAAAAGGCTGTGGTGTGCTTGGTGCTCCCTGCCTAAAGGAAGAGAAAAAACAAGAAAGAAGAGTTTGATTAAGGAGTATTATGTTGTAAACTTAAAATTACTTTAATCTCCTGGTCCTTGACTGTTGTGACAGGCAGTACCACCACAAACAGGTTTACAGTAGTTGTCTCTCTTCCACAGATCATGCAGTTTTACATCTGCATTGAGCTGTTTAGTACTGCTGGACTTTGGATCTTGCTTCATTAATCTTATCAGGATGGTCCTTTACAGCCCAGCATGTGTTAGATGATAGTTACTCTGTGCTTATCCCCCACCATGTGAGATATCCACAGCAGTGCTTGCAGAGGTGAATGCTCTACTGGCCCCTTTCCTACCTAGGCCACAGTGGTCTCAGAAAATGTGCTTTCAGTGCTTTACAGATGCTTGGGAGAGGCTTAAGAACTGTGCTTAAACAAAATGTGAGGAAGGGCATTAGCCTAATCTGGCTGGTGTCTCTAATTGGATGACTTACAGAGCCTCCCTCTGTGACTGCAGAGTGGCATCTGTAGCAGAGTCAGAAATGTATGCACCAGGTACAGCTTTTTAGGTTTGGGACAGGAAGCTTAAAATTCTAACAAGTACACATTAAAACCAACCAGCACCTGCCCAAGGGTATGTTGGTTTGTTTGGGGGGGTTTTTTGCTATAGCAGCAGACTGATTTCCTTTTAAAAGTGGTTGTTTCCAGTGACTGGACAGTACAGTACCTTGCATGGATTTCAGAGTAAGGGGCTTCTGGGAGGAGGGCGAGGTGCTAAAAAGAGCATAATTTCTAATAGAGCACTGTAGTTTGTCACACTAAGTGTATAGTAAGGAAAAATAAGAAAGATAAGGAAGGGGCCAGACCCTTTGGCACTGTCTGTTCCTGAGCTTCAACAGCTGGAGAGGATCTGGCTGGTGTCTGGTGGCACAGAACCCTCTGAGCTGACTCGCTTGGCTCTCCTCCAGCATTTGCTGGGGAGAGAACACACACCACTGTCCTTTGTTTGGAGAAAATGTAATCCAGACTAGCACACAGCTTTGGATACTAGGCTTAGATGTCAGCTTTTCTGTAGCACTTTAACATGCACTCTTAAATCACCTTTTAGTTGTATTGTTCTCTATTTGATTATCAGTTTGGCAGATCAGAGCTCTCTGATGTTTATACAGCTGCATGCAGGAAGTTTAGTGGTATAGATTAATTAAAGAACAGTGCATGGAATTGCATTTGCCCTCAGCATGTGCTAGAACTGAGGAGTTAGCATATTTGCAAGTATATATAGTCAAGTGTCTCATTTAATATCTAATAATATTTGGCAAAATCAGATGGGACAAGTAGAAATGAAAGACCACTAACACAGGGAAATACATCAATACATCCTAAGGTACATCTGAGGCCTGTGAAAGCTGTTCTTCAGTCTGTATTTATTTGTCTGAGTAGTTTATGCAAACTGAAATGCAAAAAGGGCAGACTGCTGCTCACAGACACACAGGGAAAGGAAATTGGCTGACAACTATGGTGGTTTGTGTTTTTTAAGTATGTTTGAAAAATGTCATTTAAGACCTTTCAATAGAAAAAACATCAGGCAGCATTGCAGGGTTTAGCCAAAAATAAATTTGTGGTCTAGCTTGTGCATTTTAAAGAGGCTGGGGCTCAGTATTTGGCTTACCTTGTGCATATTCTGACAGTTCTTCAGCAAATTTTATATAGATAAAAGGAAGTGAGTGCAGGCTCCCAGTAGGAGCAAAAATTACACAGAGAAGGAGGGGAAGAAAATGTTGGTTCATCTCTGCTGAAGTCCACACTGACTTTATGCAAGCTAAGCACATGGAAGGTCACACATGGTGATTTGTTGGTCTTATCTAGTTTTACAGTGGTGTTTGTGAAGTACTGTTTGAATTGTCTGTAATCAGTACTCGATTATCAGGCATAATTGTATAACAGGTAAATAGATGAGGCTGAGAGCAGTTGGTCTTCCAAGTGCTTCCAGGATTTTTATTTCCATCTAGTTTTGATTGACATTCTCTTAGCAACGTGGCTGAACTTGAACTGTAACACACCCCAGCTCCTTCACCTCCTGAAGAGTCAGAAGTGCTCAAAACACAAGAGATCAGTTCCTTCTCTGATTAACCAGAACAAGCCTTTTCATACCCAGTAGGTTTCCTGTTGCAATTCCCGATGTGTTGCCATCACAAAGCTGGCCTGCACTCAGAAGTGGCTTGGAATGCATGAGCTGGTTTTTGTCTGACTGCTTTTAGGAGGTCACATAGCACTAAGGGGTTGTCATCTGGGCAGTTGAGAGAAGCTGAAACTCTGTGAGTCATCAGTAAGTGATCAGTTAGTTGCTAAATTCATCAGTTACTAAAGTGTGTTTATTTCTCTCCAGGAAAGAAGAAAAGAATTTGAGAGCAATCTACAAAAGGCAGGTTTGGAACTAGAAACTGAAGACAAGAAGGTAAAAAAAAGGGGGGGGGAATTAGGACTAAAGAAATAGACCTGCAAATTAATAAACCACTTTGTTTCTTTGAGAAAAATTATAAATTATGCTGGTGGATTTCAGTGGAGTGTGACTAATTTAGGTGAAACAAGACTAATGTGTTTATTTGAGTCCTTTTTCTAGAGACATTCATAAGAATTGTGGAAGTAGAAGAATTTTGATTCAAGAGGAAGTGATGGCTTTTGATTTCATAACAAAAAGAAAGTGGTTCCAAAATAGCTGTGATTTGATTTAAATCCACTTAAATGGGAAGTATGCTCACAGCTACGTTTAATCCTGCCTAACAATGACTAATAAGTTTGGAAGGTTGGTGAATGGTTTAGTTATGCCCACTGGATGTTGTAATTATGAGGAAAGGGTGAAACAACTTGAGGATGTTTGATTAGTGTTACTGTTTAGTTTAACAACTGGAGAACATGGGATTTTGAGTGATGCAGTCAGTGTGCCAGAGGCTGGGTGGGGTAAAGTAACTCTTGATGAAGTTCAGACTCTGTAACATCCGTAGATGGGGATTTATTGAGCAATATGTTAAAAGTGCCTTCTGATTGCCATTTTCTGCTGTGCATGCAGAGGAACACTGAAAGAATATGTGCTGTTGGGTGAGGCCTATGATAAGAATATTCCTTGTGTTTCCAGTGCATTCAGTGTAATGACAGTTTTCAGGCCTCAGTGCATGAGATTAATATAGTTTGAAAAGTCTTTGTGAGCTTTTAGTAGTGCAAAGATTGTTTTTATGAACGGACAACCACTCAGATAAGCTTTTCAATTAAAAACATGTATACACAAGAAGTTCCCCTATTCCCTCCTCCTTTTTTTTTCTTTTCGTTTTTAAACCTTTCAAAAATACATAAAAGTCAATAAATGTGTGTAAAAACTATTCCCATAAATCTTGCAATAAAACACAGTTTGGCCTGATGTCTGATTTAACCAGGAATCTGAAGACGGCAAGATCTTTTTTGTGAAGATCCACGCGCCGTGGGAGGTTCTGATCACATACGCAGAAGTGCTGAACATCAAAGTTCCCATCAAGGAAAATGACATTCCCTCCACGGTGGAGAACCCCCTGGACTGCATGCTTTTCCCACTCAGGCTGCCCGAGAAGGTGATGCACCCCGAGCCGGATTATTTCACGGCCCCGTTCAGCAAGGACAAGCAGGAGCTGTACCTCATAAACGACGAGAGCACTTTCTTCTCCCCGTCCACGAGAAACAGAATAGTACGTATATTGGTTTGGCTGCTTGCATTTATGTGCAGTTTTACACAGCCCCCCATCAGAATATTCCTGCAAGGAAGGAGGGAGCGTACAAACTCTGGTATCTGTGGTAGATGCAGGGAAGCCTGGGTGCCTGCGCGCCTTTCTTAGAAATCTGGGATGCTGCTCGTTGGAACGGATCTTCTGGTTGTCTGTGAGGCAGTTGTGCCCTCAGTGTTCTTACAAGGGGTGAGGCCTGCTGAAGAAATGCCTCCTGCTCTTGCATATCGTTCCAGCAGATTATACACAGTGCACAACCACTGTAGGTTAAGTGGCCTTAAAATAGGAGAGTTCTGAAATTCTTGTCTTTGAATCTCAGGTTAATTATATTCTTACACGTTGCCCTTACGGAACAGAAGAAGGGAAGAAAAAATTTGGGATCAAGAGGCTGCTAAACAATGGCACCTATACAGCTGCATATCCTCTTCATGATGTAAGTATTTTAGCTTTCTGCTCCCTTGAGCATTTCCCAGTGTTTTCACTCTGTTACCTGCTGTGAATTTGCCATTTCCAGCAGATACGAAAATGTACTCAAACCCTTCCATTTGTCCCATTGATTCTGTTTAATAATGCACTACCAGCCCTGCTATTTGGCTTTTATGTGCTGAAATGTTTCTTCCTGTGGAGGAGTTTTTAGGATATACTATGTGTCAGTCACATCATTTCTTTAGAGACTTACTCCATCATATATATTCTTATAATGTTCATCATGCATGCAATAGTACCTTGGAAAGATTATAACAAGGATTGTTTAATATATGTGGATTTAGTCCTGAAATCCCCTGGAGAAAACAGGAGAGAGATGAGTTACACTGCTTTCTGTGGGTTTTTTTCCTTTTATTTTTATTTTTTCCTTCTGAGTGTTGTGTTTAGTTTGCTGCTTAAATCCTAAATTTTCTCCTTGTTTTTAATAGTTATTTCAGATGTCACAATGCTTTAGTGACCTTAAGTTGCTTATTTATGTCTCTGAATTCTACCATAAGGCATTTTTAGATATTTTATATAGATTTATATTTTTAAACGTTTGAAAATATTTTTTCTTTCCTTAGAAAATAAAAATAAATGGGTGAATGGACATTCCTTAGGTTATCAGTGGGAAAGTTTAGCTGATTGAGATCTATGCTGTAGAAGGCTAGTCTAGGCTGGAAAGTAATTTATCCTGTTGGGACTACCAAAACCACAGATAATAAAAGGCAAGAATCTCTTCTGTACAACTACAACCAACTTTAAATACTAAAAAATCTTGTGAAAAAATTCCAAAACTTGTGAGACAGACTCACAAACCTATGTCTAAAAATACGTGTTTAACCTTTGAAAATATTTTCAAGGCGAGCTTTAGGTTGTTTAAACTTCTTGATTTCTATTTAGAAACTAGTTGTTTTCCTGCTTTTCTTTGTGATCGAGAAACATTCAGGAAAAAAAAAAAAAAGGAAACCAAGGTCACAAACTGAAGGTTTGACATGGCCAAATATTTCTACAGGCAGAGTTCTAGGACACAAAATGAAGTTGCAGAAGCTGTCAGAAGCTGAGGTTATTTTGTGCTGTTTGATTTCTAGGAAGGTGATGAAGTTCCAAGGTTTTCCTTAGCATTTGACATGTAGATACATGGTCATGACAAACCCTTTTAAGAGGGGTGTGCATCATCATCAGTGTTTGTTTCTTTCAATGTGGTGTTTGAGTCTGTCCATGAGGTGTTTTTGCTCTGATTTGCTCCCAGTGCCAGTACTGGAAAAAGGCAAATGATCCCAACTGTGACAACGAGAGGTACACGCTCTACATGGAGTGGGCGCGTTTCCTGCGCTTCTACAAAGAGCAGCCTTTGGACCTCATCAGGTAACATGCAGCCTGTGGCTTGTTGTGTTTCCCTGGTTTTTCACTGTAATGCAGTGTATGCTCATTTGTAGCTTGATCCTGCTGGGTAATTTTTACCACTTCTAAGGTCTGATGAGAACAGGGTGTTAATTGGGCACTAGTCCTTGGAGGGACACGACACAGCTTCCCACCGGCAACTGGGAAAAATGCTTCATCTCAAATCAAGCCTCTTCCTGTCCAGCAAGTGCTCCTGGGGTCAGGTATACTACAAATGTAGAGAAACACATACATGGAGTATTTTGGATTTTATAATTGATAACGACACGAATTTTGAAACATTGAAATTTCAACACAGACTTGAAAAAGCACCGATAAAAGCACTTTTGAAGCTTGACTCCTAGTTGTGACCCCAAATTTAAACTCTTCTTACCCAACATCTCTTTGTTTCAGCCCACCCTAGACAACAAAACGTCACTTTGTTCACAGGTTACAGTTCCCCATTTGTGGTGCAGGTGGTTGTATTTCTGTGGATTATCCATTTCTCCTAACCACATGATCAGAACTGGTGGACCCAATTCCATTTTGTGTAATTCCCTGGAAAAATCAGAAAGTAAATCTTCATTTGCATTATCCTGTGGGAAAGAGAAGGGTGATTTGAAAGCTGAAGCTTCTACTGGGAGTCAAAAAAACGGGACATAAGAGGCCATATAACCTATTCATTCATCATTGTTCATTCCACCTGTGTAATTTCTCATGGCCAGCTTCAAATCTCATTTTTCCACTGTATATCAATGCATTTACTCTTCTGTTAAAAGAAAATTTTGCCAAGTGTTTCATTTTTACTGTGGCCAGATTGCTCTATTACAGTTTTAAATTTTGCTTTTTATTCCTCTTAATTGCCTTTTTTTTTTTTTTTGTATTCAGGAAGTACTATGGTGAGAAGATTGGAATCTATTTTGCCTGGCTAGGATTTTACACTGAGATGTTATTCCTTGCAGCAGTTGTTGGCTTAATCTGTTTTCTTTATGGCTTGTTTACAATGGATGAAAATATGAGCAGGTGAGTGCAATGTTGAAAATCTCCTGGGCAGAGTTAAGCAACTTGAGAGTGAAAATACAGTTCTTGCAAAAAAATCCCAAGAGATAACAAGCTTTAAGGCTTGTCAGATTAGAAAAATTTTTTCTTCAGCTGTCTTTATAGATTGAATGCAGAACTTTTGACTATTAATTAGTAAGAATAAATTTGTAGGTGAAAAGCAATATTTTCTTGCCATTTGGCAATAGCTTTTTATATTGGAGAACCTGCAATACATGAAGTCCTAAGAGTACTACTTACATCTCTCAAAATTAAGTGATTATTGTTGCCTTAAGCTTGCCTATTTAATCTATCTGGCAGAGCAATCTGATCTTTTTGTGTAGGTCATCATTTGTACTGACTACCAAAAGCATGAGTAAAACAGATCAGCAGTGTTCTCCCATCAAAGAGGGATCCAGTATCTCAGAGCCATAGTTTGCTTTTTTTTAAAAATAAACGTTGTATTTGTTTCATTAGAGGACCCAAGACATACTGTATTCAGGGACTGGGGGTGGGGAGAGGAAAAGAGGGCTGACATTTCATTGCTTACTGTTTTTTATAAGGAGGCTTCCAGAAAACTTTGCGTTTTAACCATAAAACATGAATAAGAGGTTAAAATTCTCATCTATTCTATTGAATGATGTCATTTTTGAGACCTGTATTTTAGCTAGGTTAAGAGCTCACCTGGGGATACTGCTATAAATGTTCAGATTTCTCTGGATACTGAAGGACTATCACAGGATTGTAAACTTCACCCACTGTCATGGTTAAATTGAAGTAGCAATTTTTTCTGCAGGTAGCAAAGCTGAAGGTACCTCTCTGATTTTAGAAAAGGTGTTTGGATCTCACTGCTGACCTGCTGACAAATAACAGGGTTTATATCTCACCCAAAAGCAGTGCCTGTGCTGTACAGCTCCTGACACTCCTGATTCTTTGCTGGTAGAAATAGAAGGACCATACTGAGGGAATTATTAATTCTGTTCCTTGTAGCAGCTGCTTCATTTCTTGGCTTGCCCTGCCCAACCACAGGTTAACACCAGGGAATGTGACAAGATGTGACATCTTCGCTGTGAAGCTGCAAATCCCGAGCTTTGAACAAGTGGAGCTCTTATTTTATACAATTTTTAAACAGATTTCATGTAACAGCTCTTAAGATGCTACAGAAACAGATACTTTACAATGTTTTCCTCCTCAGCAAAGAAATCTGTGACCCTGCAATTGGAGGAGAGATCATCATGTGCCCACTTTGTGACCAGGAGTGCGATTACTGGAGACTAAACACCACCTGTGAGTCCTCACAGGTCTGTGTCTGGTTCTGAAGCCAGTTGTTATTTTTGTTCATCCTGAAAACTCTTTTGGTACTGACCTGTTCCTGGGTATTCTGTTGCAGTATTCCCATTTGTTTGACAACGTGGCAACTCTTTTTTTTGCCATTTTCATGGGCATATGGGGTGAGTACATTTCATAAGTTTTATGTCAAGCAATAAGATCGTGGCCAAGCTGCTGAGGGACACTAGAAATGGGAAGAAGGGGAATAATGGCTTCACTGTAGTATCCTGCCTCAAGTGAAAAAGTAATGAAAGAGTAAAAATAAATTTAAGTTACAGGGGAATTAAGAGAAACAGGAATTAAAAAACCCAAAGATATTTCATTAGCTCACAAAGATCTCTGTGCTAGCAGAAAATCTGTTTATTTGTTTTCAAAGGATCTCGCCAGTAACTTTTTTCATATAGAATTATTAAAAAGAAAATCTAATAAGCTGATGCTGTAGGGTTGCTGTACTGTACTTCTCTTGTTTTTTAAGCACTAGCATTTGTGTGACATGCATTAGTCATTCAGGAAGTACCAGCCAAAGGGTTTAGAGGTGCAGAAGATAAGCTTTCCTGTGTTTGTATTAACCATGAAGCCTCCGAGTTCAAATAAGAACAATCAGATTACTAAATGTTTACTTTTTAAAGTAGTTTATAGAGGGTTCTTAAAGCATTATATGGTATTATAAACTTTATTGTTGTTTATATATGAAATCAGTTCCCTCTGGTGTCTTAAATTCTTGAGCCAGCCTAACTCTTGATCATATGAAAAACACCAGACATTCACTGTCTGTAAAATGACCATGCTATCAAATAAGCATCAAAAAGCAACAGAAATCTTTGAACTTGAATAGCCATGCTGCTTGTTTGTAATAGTTGTTCATGTGTTGCAGGTTTATACACAAGCAATTATTTGTATTATCAGGTTCTTTTGTTAATTCCATGTTCCTTTTTTGCATAGGAAAAGTAGTTAAACTGTAACTGAACATGGCTCTCATAACCATGGAAATGCCTGTATATCTTGGCATCTTCCTTGTCATCCACCTCTGGAATTCAATTAGCTAATAAATCTCTGGATCCATATTATGATCTTAGCCATGAACTCTAATAGGCAGTCAGTAAAAATATATGGGTTGCACTGTGAGGATAAATAATAAACCACAGAATAGAAGCCAGTGCAGAAGTAAGGTGAACTTGGTTCATGAACTTACTCATTTCTTCCTTAACTGTATTTTAACATTTGCAAATCGTAGTTACGCTTTTCTTGGAGTTTTGGAAGAGACGGCAAGCTAGACTGAAATATGAGTGGGATTTGGTTGATTTTGAAGAGGAGCAGCAGCAACTGCAGCTGAGACCTGAGTACGAGGCAAAGTGCACCCAGAAGAAGAGGAATCCTGTCACTCAGGTATCGAGCGTGCTGGGCTGACACACTGACGCAAGTTCAGTTGTACGCCGAGAGTTTCATAGCGTGGAAATCGATGTGTTGAATCAGGAAAACAGAGGCAAAGTTTGTGGCTTTGACACCATCTTTGCAGTGTCCTTCACGTTTCAGGGCAGCAGTCTCTGAGCTCTTCCTGCCTTTAAAAGCACTCTTTCTCATCCCTGCACAACGTAAGAAGAAGCAGTTGCCTTGATCTAAAGATAGATAAGTGGGTCTAGCTGTGGTTTTGGTTCTGATGTACAACCACTGTTGTTTGGGGAACACTGGAGAGATGAAGGTTGCTGAACTCCTGTCTGAAATCTAATTGAGATACAGTTAATGACACCATTTAACACACTATTATTAAACACTCTATATAAATAGTTACACACAGCCTTAAGCTGTGCCAGGGGAGGTTTAGGTTGGACATTAGGAAGAAATTTTTTACAGAGAGAGTGATCAGACATTGGAATGAGGTGCCCAGGGAGGTGCTGGAGTCACCATCTTTGGAGGTATTTAAGAAGTACCATGGTCTAGTAGACAAGGTGGTGTTGGGTCATAGGTTGATTCTGTGATCCTGTGATTGTTTTAATTTAAATTTAATTTAGGTAGGAGTATTTGACAAATGTGGGGATCAGCTGGTTGCATTTTAGTACGACACCTACCACCTCAATTTGAGGTAATTTTAAATCACCTTTTGTAGAATTGCATGTAAACAGCTTACTGACACTAGTCCTAAGTATACTTAGATGACAAAGTCTTCAGAAAAGAAGTAGAAGCTTAGCCAGAACATGGGAAGAATCACTGCCATATGAACAGTAGCCTTGTCTTTCAGGGTTTCTCCCCTTCACTAATCTTATTTCTCATGATAGTTTTTCCCCTTTCACATGTGCAGCATTAATTCTGCTGTTGTACTTGTAACTAGTACAGTGCAAACATTGCACAGAGTTCTTTGATAACCGTGCACTGTGATTTTAAAGGTAACTGCTGACAATACACTGACTATACAAGCCTTATTCTATGACATATCAATTTATTGTCTTGGTGGTTTTCTCAGAAGCTTTTTTGCAGCAGGGTTTAGCAGTGATCCTTATCAGTACCCAGTAATAGGGTAACTTGCACAAGGTTGCCACTCTGTGGTGTAATTTTCATTCATTAAAACATGTGCAATACTGAGCACGTGAAACAGCAGTGCTGTCAAAGAAGTTAATTCTGCAAACTGATATGGTTTTGTGGATACGGGGTAATGACTTCATTGTGTCCCACAGCTGGCTTTGCTTCACTCAGAAAATTACTTCCTCATTAGGCCTGTCCATGATTCAAAGTTCTAGGTGCACTGAAACCAAAATTGCCCATCTGGAGGCTTTGATTAACATGTCGGTTGTTTATGATGCCAAACTATCTAACTAGATCATAGCTAAGATCTGTTTTTTGCTGGTTGCTAGAGAATTCTAATTGACATAAATAATGAAGTATTCAATTCAAACTTAGGCTCTGTCATTGCATTTTACTACCTACATTACACTTCTACAGTATAAAACTTGTTGATTAACCTACAATATGTGAAATATTTGCTCTTTGTGTAGAATATATGTAAGCTTTCCACAGTGCCTTGTCCCAAAGATTTATCAAATTGAAGTTAATTTTTTACTAAATCTTCTTCCAGTGGCATTAGTTCTTGAATGATCCTTTCATAACACATGTAATTTGATATTTTAGGAATTAGAATAGCAAAAGCTTTACACATTTGTTATATGGGGATACTGGAATGGGTAAGACCCAGTTACCTGGTGCTTTAGCAGAGCTTGGCCCATACATTCGTAGGCAATTCTTCAAAAAAACCAATAAAATTGAAGGGGTGGAGGGAAGCACTCTCTGACTGGTACATACAAATCCTCAGCATGAAGAATTTATTAACCTTGAGTCGAGTTTTGGACTCAAAGCTGTATGACAGCTGACCTAGCATTACATTAATAGTTCATGAAGTTGGTCTTTTCCTTCAGCTGCTGATTGATTTTGCAAAGGTTTAACCATTCCTTCCAGGTACTGTGTTTACCTTTAGCAGTTTTATGGCCACTTCTGTCCTGATCTTCCTGCCCCCCTGCTCCAGCACATTCAAAATCATGTTCTGTCTGCCATTTTGGAGAGTGGGGGTGGCTCTGAGTGGTTTTCCTTGGACATGGGCTCTTTCACACAGCTGATGAGAGTTCTGTGTACTGCTTGATGTTGGAGTAAGATGTTGGAATATTTCCTGCATTGCTCTACTTGACTGTTTCAGGAGATGGAGCCTTATTTGCCTTTAACTAGCCAGGCTGTGCGGTTCTGCATCTCAGGAACTACAGTGTTGTTCTGGGTGAGCATCTTTGTGAATCGTTGCTTTAACATATGTCAGAGCTGCTGACAGTTTAATCTAACTTGTCCCTTCCACCTGTGTTTCTATGAGTCTGTGTTCTTCTGTGTTGGGGTTTTTTTTCAGATATTGGTATTAGTTTGTCTGCTTTTCCTGCATTAACAAAATAATTTGCTTGCAGTTAATGTACCTAACATAACAAAGGCTTTCGCCTGCGTACTTCGCATTTGCCGCTGAACTGATTCCCACAAAGGATACAATTTGAAAAATACAAAGAACAGGGGTGTGCACCTTGTTTGCAAAGCTCTGTGCACATATCTGTGCTAGGCTGCAGGTGTATTTCAGCTCTCTGTCCCTCTCCCAGGTGTCTCTGATCATAGCCAGCATGATCGCTGTCATTGTGTATCGCCTGGCGGTGTACGCGGCCTTCGCCAGCCTCATGGAGAACACCCAGACCCTGCAGCCCATCAGCGGCTTGCTGACCCCTCAGCTGGCAACCTCAGTCACAGCCTCGTGCCTCAATTTTGTCATCATCATGATACTGAACTTCTTCTATGAGAGAATAGCCATCTGGATTACTGATATGGGTAAGCAGAGGGACTTGAAGACAAAACTTTTGAAGGTAGAACCCATCTTTGTTCTTAACTCGGGCACAGTGGGAGCACTGTAGCTAGAAGCAGCTTGCAGCAGCTTGCAGCACAGCCATACTGAACATCTTCCCTCCATCTCAGTAGTTCTCATAGCCTGGTTTCTCTTTGTATGTTTGCTTATATTAAAACTAGTCCACAGAGACAATCACAGATCTGAACATAATTATCTTGTCTTATATTAGAGTCACCAAAGCAATCTCAGACTGTCTTGATCTAGCAGCATTTCAATTAGAAATCCTCTAGGTATATTTCTAAAACCAGATCACAGCCATCTTTACAAGGAATAAAGACTAAATAATCGTGACTCTTAGTTTGGGGGGGGAAGAAATGAGAGAGGGGGATAGGAGAGGACAGTACCTTTGTCATTTTTTCCTGAGTGCTGTTTCCCTTAGCTGTGTCTGTTCAGATCTGGAGTTACACAGGTGGAAGGCAGAGGTTGAGCAGGATTAGAAGCTGTGCCCAAGATGTGTCACTATGGCTGTAGCCCTTGGTAGCGTGTCCTGCAGAGCTGGGGGAGCCAGCAGGATGGCAGGCCCAGAAAGATCAACAACTTCTGAAGCAGATTTTATGTTTGCCTTTGCTTACATGCTGGAAATACCCTTCCCTAGAAGCCCTCCTTACGTATTTTATTTTATTTTATTTGTCCTTAATGATTTAGATGTAAAAATCCCTGCAGATGTTTTATAGAAAGAAAAAAAATGCAGAATATTCAGCCTGGGGGGAACAGTTGAAAATACTAGGTGCTTGTAGTTTGTACAGCTGTCATAAAAACAATTGGGTGATTTACTTTTTTTTTTAAATGAGGTCTTGCAAGTGAAGTTAAGAATTGAAAGGTGTTTCTTGCACAAACTTAAAGGAATGTTTCATTTGGTTCCTTTTGATTTATCATGGACCATCTCATGTCTCTGTGGTGTGTATTGCTTATCTCACTTGGCCAAATTAGACCAAGCTGAAGCAGAACAAGTAATAAGTGCATAATCTTCCTTTAAACATGGAAACAAAGAGAAAATCATAATTTTTTTTTAATCTTCCTTTCTTGAGGCACAAGAATTATAAGCATGAAGGCTCAGCGGTGTTATTTTGTTAGTTGCCAGTGTGGAGGATAATTTCTTGAGTGTCAGCAGTAGCTGTGGTTCTGGGTTACAGGGGGAAAATTGCAGTTCACTGGTGTGGGGCTGCTGCCCTCCTCGGGCGGCCGAGGCGGCTGCGCCCGGCCTGGGCTGCCAGGAGTGTCTGGGCAGACCTTCTTCTCTCTGGAACTCCTTGGGAAGGTTAGGCCAAATTTGGTGTTCAGACACGCACGTACAACCTGCCTCTGGTGCTCTGAAGGTTTGGTGTGCCTGACATCAGTAATTTGAACAACTCAGTGAAAGTGCAAATATTTTAAGGAGCTGCAGCCTAGGCACACTGCCTCCCCTGAGTGCCACCTTATGTTCTTCTGGCATACAAACTTACACCAAGCTTGCAACCAGCAGTTTACTCAGATATGTAAAACAACTCTGCCATAAGACAGGTGAGTTCAACATTGTCTGCCAGATCCTGAGCAATTTAGAGGTATTTGAATCCTCATAGTGTATTTGCTTCCCCTGTTTCCTACCTTGAATTGGTTATATGTTATCATTTAATTGAACATTTAACAACAATTTGCTTAGGGCTTCCTGCTACCTTTAAAAATATAAATGTGATGGACAAAGAGCAGCAAGGGGCATAAAATCCTGAGCTTAGTGATGTTCAATAACGCCAAGATGCTTGTACCTTTCCCTCTTCTCCCCCACCATTATGAGACTCATCTTTCAGAGGCACATCCAATTCCTGCTGGTTTCAATGTTACATACAGCATTTTGGAAAACAAAAATACTGTAACATACTTCTCTACTACAAATTTAAAAAATAATCATGTGTGCTGCTAACAGGGAAATTCTCATCCTGCAGGAGACCCTTCTAATTACTGATCGAAATTCATCTTGGATCTCCTAAAATAGTGTAATATTTGGGAATGGACAAGTGCAGGTGGACAGTAAAAAGAAGTGGAAATTAAAGCTTATAAAAGTTTAAAACATGAATTTCCTTTGCCTGCTTGCTCCAAACATTGCATTGTATATTAAGGGTAGGGTGTCTGAGAGCAGGAACTTCATCTGATGAAATATTTGTAGGTGTTTGTCTTTTCCTTTTTTTTTCCCTTTTACATCACTAGTGCATGATAAATATTTATGAGTCTGTATCCTTTTAAAGGGAATAAGGGAGAATAAAATTACTGTTTTCTGGTTTCACAGAGATCCCCAGAACTCATATGGAGTATGAGAACAGGCTCACTATGAAAATGTTTTTGTTCCAGTTTGTCAACTACTATTCATCCTGCTTCTACGTGGCCTTCTTCAAAGGGAAGTTTGTTGGTTACCCAGGTGCCTACACATACATGTTTAATCGCTGGAGAAATGAAGAGGTAAGACTTCCTTAATTAAGGTGGATTGTTCAACCCGTGCAATCATAAATTTCCAACTGCAGGGTTGGTCTGAACTGAGCTGGACCTCAGCTGGCCATCCTGAGGCTGATGGTAGGGCTTCCAAGGACTCTTCCTGCTGTTGCTGGTAGGGAAACACCAGAATCTGTCAGTCCCAGGAGTGAAAAATAAAAAAGTTTTCCTCGGCCCCAGTTCCCCTGAAATATCAGTGGGTCTTGCCTTAACTCTTAAGGAAAAAAAAAGGTCTGGTGCTGAGAGCTCACTGAGAGCCACAGATTCACCTTGCTGGGGCTGAGGGGTGGGGGCCACAGGCAGATCCTGCTGCTGGAGTCTCAGAATTACTCTGTCTTCAGCTGGTGGGTGTGTTTCAGTGGGTGTGTTTTATCACGCACTTCGAGCACTGAAAGCCCTTCTGTAACACCCTTCCTGAGAGGGTAACTTGGCTGGCAGCCCAGCTGGAAATTAAGCATTGTCCTAACAAGTTTGAGAACTCCTTTCTGTCATTTATGCAGTAGCAGAATACAGTTTATCTGGGTAATGCCCGTTGTCTGTGTCCCTTAACCCCCGGTTTGTCTCCCCCAGTGTGACCCCGCGGGGTGTTTGATAGAACTGACGACACAGCTCACCATAGTCATGGCTGGCAAACAGATCTGGGGGAATATCCAAGAGGCCTTTGTACCGTAAGTTTTCTCGTCCACTGGGGTTCTCATCTTATATAGCCAGAGGAAGTCCTTGGAAGTAGTGATAACAAGTATTGCCATATGAAGAAACTAAGAATTCTGTAAATCAGGCACAAATTCTGACCAGTAGACTAATTTCCTAGAGGCTTTTGGCCTCTTCCTTTGAAAGCCATGCTTGTAAAGCATATTGCTTGCCCAGAGAAAGGGAAGACTTCACAGATTTCACGGAATATTCTGAGCTGGAAGGGACCCACATGGATCATCAATGTCCAGCTCTTGAGTGAATGACCCATACAGGGATCAAAGCCACGAACTCAGTGTTATTAGCCCCATGCTCTAACCAACTGAGCTAATCTGATCTGCCTCACTCATTGTTACCTTTTCTCTGCATATGCAGCTGGATTTGTAACTGGTGGGGTCGTCGGAAAGCCAGAAATAATCCGGAAAATTTATACAGTCGCTGGGAGCAAGATCATGATCTGCAGACATTTGGAGCCTTAGGCCTGTTCTATGAATATTTAGAAATGGGTAAGTTTAAAATTACACATTTGGAATTGAGGACAAGACACCTTGTACTGACACATTCAAAAAAGTATCTTCTCAATTAATTGTTATGGGTTGATTCATCTGCTTAACTGCTGGAAATCATTAAATAGGTCAGCCTAATTAAAAAAAAAAAAAGCTGTCTTTGCATCTTGAACTGCAGGGAATTTCACAGCAACACTGCAAAGACTGTTTGTTTCCCTCATTTGAACAGGGAACATTATTCTCAGTGCAGCCAGCTGCCTCTGTGTCTGTTCTGTTCTTGTTCCAACGCATATTCTTAGCTGATGTCAGTGGAAATTTTAAGTATGGAATGAGTGCCAAATATGCTGCAAGGATGGGTACTGCAGACATGAGATCTATGAACTGGCTCAGGGAGAATCCCTTCAGCTTTAGATTTGCACTGATCAGTGCTTTCCTACAGCCCAGCAGAGGGAGCCTGTTTACTGGAGCAGGGCTTTCCCAGGGTAAGATGAACACCTCAGCATGTAACATTAGTTTACAAAACCTGAGAAATTAAAACTGAAGCCAAGCTAAATCTAAAAGGCACTTTAAAGAAGTTAATATTTGTCTTTTATGAGGACATGTTTTGTTGAAAAGGGGGCCTTTGTATTATTTGATTTCCACAGAAATAAGTGTTGTAGAGAGGTTTAGCATATTATTGTCACTTAATTAATTTCATACAAGCCTGTGATCTTGTGAAATTAGTGCTCTCAGAACTAAGGTATTTAGCTCTGCACTAAGATACTTAATTTTGGTAATATCTGAAAGGATCATTTGTGTATTTTATTTGCAGTTCTTAAACTAATGTTAAGACTCTCCAGTGGAACTATTGCACACAGAATTGGTATGAAAGTTTTGGCTAAATCAGTACCAATAGGTGGAAGTAAGGTTGTGATAGAAGTAAAAGTATTTCCTCTTTTTCAGTTAGGAGTATAGTTAATAAGTAAAAGGAGAACAGGATTGCCCTGTACAAACTGCAGGAGAAGAAAACTCACTTGTTGCTCTCTCATAACTCAGAAATTTGATGTGTGAGTTCATCCCAGTTGCCCAGCAGTTACACACCACTCATGCAAGAACTGCAGCACCATGGGAGAACTGGTATCCAGCACTGCTGGCAGCAGCATTTCACAGCACCCAAATCCCATGGGTGCTGCTGAATGACAGCCTGAAGAGACTGCAGAAGGCTTGGGGTTGGGGTTGGGGCTGGTTAAATCTTGGCTCAGGCCAGGCCTGAGATGATTTGTTGTGGCAGAAGTTTGCCATTTGTCTGCGAGTGGCCGTCCCTCGTCACCCTGAGGTGAGGTGCCCCTTTTGTAGGGGCAGATGTTGACACTTCCCTTTTCTCCCTTGCAGTCATTCAGTTTGGATTCATTACTCTCTTCGTGGCATCCTTTCCCCTGGCTCCACTCCTTGCTCTGATGAACAATATCCTGGAGATTCGAGTAGACTCCTGGAAATTAACCACCCAGTACAGGAGACCTGTGGCTGCAAAAGCACACAGCATAGGAGTCTGGCAGGAAATCCTGAATGGAATGGCCATCCTGTCTGTTGTCACTAATGTGAGTATGTTAGCTGTGCTGCATCAGCACTGATTCTTCAATGAGAAGAATTAAAAATCAGCTGATGATTTTTCTCCTTCATCAACACTGTGTCATGTTGCCCTACAGAAATACCATCAAACCATTCTGGTGGTTTGGCTTCTCCTTGTGTTGACAATGGGCAGCTCCCAATCCACATTTCCTTGGACCATGATCTTCCATCCAGTTGTCTATGTTTTCCAGCCTTTTGCAATGGCACAGGCCACTCAGAGGCTTAGTCTGATGAAGCACACAGATTTGCCAGGGGACAGGGAAAGTGGATGAAATCTATGGGTCAGATGCATTTTTGTCCTTGTCACTATGAGGCCTGTTCTATGGGAGTTCTGCTCATTCAGGTGCTTCTGGATGCCCCTGGGGGAGCAGTGGCTCCTCTTCATGAATTGGAAACTAAATGTTATGCCAGTATTTCATCTAAAGCACACTGTAAAGAGACTGCTGAGCAAAAGAAGTGCCTCTTTCTAGTGTGTTTCAAGCAACAAATCCTCTTGCAGGTATTGCCTAAGTAGCAAACACACCTCAGCACTTTCAGTATCTCAAGTTTCGAGGCAAAATGTGCTGAGGCTGCACTCAGCATCTTTTACCAAGTGCCCTAATCATGCTTCTTACCCTTCCTTAAAATATTCAGGGTAATTCCAGGGTGACAGAACTGCAACCCCTTTGTGAATCTGCTCACAGATTTTTTTGTGCCGCTTTCTTAATTTCTTTTTCCGATTTCTTTTCAGGCTTTTATTGTTGCATTCACATCAGATATGATCCCTCGTTTAGTTTACTACTATGCTTATTATGAAAATGAAGACTCACCTATGTCTGGATACATAAACAACAGTCTGTCAGTGTTTCAAATCTCAGATTTTCCTGGCAGAAACAAACCTAAAGAGAATCCAGAAAACTTTGTCATATGCAGGTAGGTGTAATAATAAATATTTTTATCGCTTCGTTTAGAATACAGCATAACAAATCAGTGGGAATCTAAGTAGTCCATTAAAAATTAATTTATGTCATTGTGATCATTCTAAAGTGTGAGGGGTAATATTTAGGCTATTAACAAGGTAATGCTTGAGGTGGTAAGAGACCAAGCCAGTAACAACAAAAAAAAATCACCTCAAAAAAAAAATCACTGAGAGTTCCATTGCTAATGTGCTTTCTGCTTTGTTTTTGTTTACTTAATTAAACTGTGGATTTTTGAGTGATGAAGGAGATCTCTGTCCCTAAGGTTTCAAACTTCAGCCTATATTTTCAAAGGTTTTTAGGCTGCATAAATGGACAAGGAAACAGCATAAAGGGGATCTTTAGATTCCAAAGCTGAAAATGAGATGTGGTATTTGAAGTCAATTCACCAATGTTTGGACCTATCCTGCTTTCCTTTTAAAAGCAGTCCCTTCTCGCTATGAGAAGCACTGGAGGTTCTAGAATAATCTAGTGGAGAATCTAGAATAAAAAAAATGAAAGAACTTTGGAGAAGTCCATGGTAAAAGAAAAGTATTGACTCGGTGAAAAAAAATCTCTAACTGAAAAACCCCAAGCCAACCATCTCAGCACTTTCAGAATCAGCTACATTTGTGTGATGGTGTAAAACACTTACTCAGGACTGTCCTTCCATAAAACCCTGCATCTGTCCAGTCCTCAGACTGTCACATTTATTCAGTGCATGCCCATTACCATGTGATACATCCCATCTCTCTGTCCTGTATTATTTGATCATTGTCTGAGAAACAAGTAACCAGTGTACCAGACCTCACACGTCGCACATCCCATCTCTGCTCTGTTGCTGTGAATGCGAGGGTGTTTAGGCAAACATAAGATAGAAACAAATTGAGAGACAACCTTTTTCTGCAAAAGGAAACAGACCATTTAAAACAAGAAAAGGTTCCTTAAGTGACAGCTGTATTTGCTTGTAAGTGTCACTGAGCTTGTAGTCTGTCCCAGGCTGACTGTGACATTTCACCTTTGCTTGTCTGTCATTCCAACAGGTACAGAGACTATCGATATCCTCCAGATCATGAGAGGAAATACTTACACACTATGCAGTTCTGGCACATTCTTGCTGCAAAACTGGCCTTTATCATTATTATGGAGGTATGTTGCCTGCAAAATTTCCCTCTGAAATTGGTACCTTATAGATTCTCTAATAGTTAATGATGTTACAGAAAATAGAATTGCTCGTAGTATGAAATAATTTCTTCTCTAATATCAAGTACTCCTATCCTAAATGATTACCATTATTAGGCCTTTCCACTTAACCTCAGCAAGTTAACCTAAGACTAGGAGCAGTGAAAACAGCTGAGGAGACTGCTAATGTGGATCAGAATCCCCAGCAAAATAAAAAAGGTCTTTATGCAGGCGGAAGAGATGTGAACCACCAGGACTAGCACTTCTGCTTGTCTCGCTGTCACAAGGTATTTTACAGTGATGTATATTGGCTAAAAATAGCTAAATCAATAGTTTGGGTAACTGGCACTTCAGTGTTAAGCCTCTGTTGAGCAAGTTATGAAGGGAAAAGGGAGTAGTTATAGTTCTCTTCTCATCACTTTTCCTGCTGTGCTTTATCAGCTCTCAGTAGCTGAGCGTTATCAGCACGGCTGTGTGAGCTGTCCAACAAACCACACAGGGGACTTAGAAAGCCGTGGTGGAGATTCAGACCCTGACACTTCCCTCTTGGGTTTGCTCAGTCATTAATGGCTGGGAATGAAAACTTCTGCATAAAAGGATGTGTTTTATTTAGATACACAATAGCTTGGTATGATGTATATATAGTTCCAGGACAACCAAATGAAATGTATTCTCTTTGTGAAGAGAAAGTGACCTTTTTGGTGTTAGATAAAACAAGAGGTGTTTCGTTTGGTAATGAGTTGTTACTTTTTTTTTCTTTTTTTTAGCATGTTGTATTCATCGTCAAATTCTTTGTAGCCTGGATGATTCCTGATGTCCCTGCAGATGTGAAAGCCAGAATAAAACGTGAAAAGTATTTAACACAAAAAATCCTACATGAGTATGAACTTGAGAAACTGAAGGAGAGACTGTGTCAAGGTGATAAACGAGCCACGGAGAAAGAGTTCATCGCCACAGAAGGGAGAATGGAGTTATCCAGAGCAATGTAGCCATAAAACCAATTGTTTGGGATTTAGCTCATTTTAGCTTTTTCTTTATCTGTGGTTTGCTCAGTATGCATCATGTTGAAAGCTGTAGGAGAGTTCAATCCTTCACTTTCAGTCCAAAGATTTTAGAGTTCTCTTTAAAAAGTTTTACTGAGCTTTCAAGGTTTAGGAAATCAACTGTTTGACTTGGGCACTGGTTTTTATTTACCGCTGACTTTGACTAATAACTGTAATCCTAGAATTTGGACTCCTGGTATAGGGACTGTTACCCTTAAAGGGCTCACAGGATATGATAAGGTCATTACCACCAAGCCCTCCCACTGTTGCTAACTGCAAAGTTCCAGGCTATATCCCAGCTGGATGAAAGGGATATCACAGAGGACTGCTCTGTGGAAAATGCTGAGAATTATTATTTTGTTATGTGATCATTTAAATAGGAGAACACTCCTGATACAAGGGTTAGGATTTTTTTTTTAGGGGCTTTTTTTATTTTATTTATATCCAGTTTACTATATGAAACATTGATTTGCAGCTTTGAACTTCTACATACTTTGTAGAAGGAATTGATTTTTAAAGATATATTGGCTTAATTCCACTTGGAATTATTTATAGGCACAGAATTCAGTTAGTGCATACTAGTGAAGTAAACAAAAAGCCATAATTTATTTTTATAAAGATAAAATTTGCCAAAGAGTTTGGTCTTTAAATGTAGATATTGTGGAATCATCTAATTACAGTGGCTCTTGAAAATACGTGTCCAATTTGGAGAAGTACAGTTATTTTATTTCTCAGTCTCTAAACCTGCCATTTTTGGAAGATTGTGTTTGACAGTTTTGGCCAAAGCTGTTCCTTTCTATATTTATTTGTTTGGATTCTCTGTGAATGCCAGCAAAGGGCTAAAGCTGTGTGTCTTTACTCAGTGCATACTATGGAGTGTGACTGCACAGGGCAGTGGTTTGGGAGCTGGGCCCACCACACTAATTGATCCAGCTGGATGGTTTGTTCTTGGAATTTTATCCAAAAGATTTTAAGCAGGCCGGATAAATTGTCCTTATACATAGGAGCTTGGGGTTTTGGGGTTGTTCTTTTGTTTTTGTTCCTTTTTTTTTTTTAATGTTTTGTTATTTTTTTCTGTTTTGTTATGATGCTTTTCTACAAAGTGACTGAATTTATAAATATACAGTAACTACTTGTGCAAAGTAGCTTCCAGCTGTTTATGAATGTGCCCTCATTTTCTAATTTGAAGCATTTTAGGCATTTTTATCATTTTGCTGTATATTTAAAACATATCAACGCTTCCATGCTTAGTGCCTTGTTTCTTTGCATTTGGCAGAAGGTGTGAAAATTATCTCTGCTGGGCAGTGCCTATTTCCAAAGTGTGCTTTGCAGGCATCTATGAACCTGCAGACAGAGCTGTTCAGTGTTAGCCAAACCATGCCTGCCTCAGCACACTCCTCTGAACTGTTCCAGAGAGCACTTCATGCCTTGGTGGCTTAGTTAAAGTAACACCAGATTGCTGAGTTCTCTTAGGTAGCCAAGATTAGAAAATTTTACTCTATTTGCACTTTGAAAGTTATACTTCCTTGCAAGTATATACAAAAAGAAATTGAGGTTTGTATTCCACATCAGCCCAATCAGGTACTGTTTACTAGTACCACAGCTTGACCTGTGTTGTTTTGGCAAACCTAGCCTGCATCTTGGAGTACTTGGTGAGTAACCTTAATGTTGTAACAGTTTAAAATCAATGTCCTGAGTGAAGCTGTTATTATTAGCAAAAGGTTTAATATTAAGTGCCTACCTCGAGCAAACATCACATGGTTTGGCTGCCAGTCAAGGAGATGATGCAGATGTACATTTCTCGTTACTGTAAGTTATTCACCTTCCTTCTCTAAGTTTACTTGAGCAATCAAGCATGTTGGCAATTCATGTTCATCATGAACTGACCATGTTCTTGAATATTCAGATACCTTTGTAGTGAATTTATTAGAGGAAAGCATGTGTAAATAAATCAGCTCTGCTGCTTAGTGTGTAAGCCAAAGAAGAGTGTCATTCGCCATAATTACATATCCAACACCACAATTTGCACAACGAAAGCACTGTGCTGCTTCTTGCACATATCCTGTTAATTAAACTGCTTAATTTAGATGTCATGGTTTTGCTACTGTTAGCAATGCAAACAGTTGCTTCAAACAGAAAGGTGATGAGACGCTAAAGGATATTTCTATGCAAAACGTACAATCTGATTGAAGCTGCAAACAGACCTGGAATTTCAGCATTAGGTGCACTATTTCTGCTTATGGAACATTAGCTTCTTCAGGTAATAAAGTGTCCTAATATACTACAGTTGAAAAGATGTCAGCAAAATAGGTGTGTTGGGAATGAACAATGCTATTTAAAAGCAAGATGGAGGAAAACCTTTGGGACACAGCATTGATATACAGACCATGAATGGGAATTGACTCCTACTCCGTGCTTCTTTCAAACTTGTTTTTTTGAGACCACTTGCTATTTAATAAAATACAAACAGATGTTTTGCATATGTTGTATCATACTATAGAAAGTGGACAAAATCTGGGATCAGCTTATTTTAAAAGAAATATATATATATATCTCTTAAAAATGTGTCATGATGCTTCATGGTATTACTTTTTCATATACAGAAACTGTTGAGAATTCGTCGTCGTGTGAAGAGCTAACATCACATAACAAAATAAGCCTTTACGTAATATTTTGCCTTTACCTGTTATTAAGCAGTATTCTAACTAAAGATATCAATATGGGTATATGGTTCACATACATTTCCTGAAGCTCTTGAAGAAGTGACCAAAGTCAGAAAAGAGGCCTGGTCAGTTTGGAGATGTGCTGATTCTTACTATGGGAATATTTCATTTTGATCTGTTTCTGTACCTAAAAGTGTTCTTTAACCGAAGTGAAGAGAGTTCTGTGTTGGAACTACTGTAATTTCAGCAACAATAGATTGCCTCATTACAATTAGTTAGAAACCCAAAAATTGCCTTTCAACTGTAATACAATCAGGGATATTTTTTTTTCCCATTTAAGATTTAGGGTTTTTACTTGGGAAAGATTTAGTGTGGTATGTTCTAAGCAAAGGACTGCAAGAGAAGAGTGCTACTATGAGACACTATACTGGTTTTTTATAGAAAATATTCTTACTATGCTTTTACTTTTTTTATGCAATGCTGCCAGTTTGAGGCTACAGAATGGAGTGAAAATAGAGGGACTTTCTAACTGTACTGCTGACTTTTTACATGTACTGCTTGTTTGACTTGTACTGTCATGTAATCTGAGTGGCATTTTTGTCTGCTAAGTATGTTGCTGATATATATGATACACTAATGTTGGAATAAATTTTGTAAACGTTGCATTCAGCTAACATTTAATATGCCCATTTAATAAGATTTAAAGCTGGCCAATAAAGCTGTGTCTATTTTTAATGTACTGTCAACTTGTTCATGCAAATTCCATGAATTCATAGAGGAGCTGAAGTATTGGAAGTCAAAGTGCCTGGAAAGCCTCTTGGATACGAGTATTTATACAGATTTCTGCACCTCCTGTATGTTACAGGTTAATACAGATCTGTTTTCAGCCAGGCTGCTTTTCCCTGCACTCTCTGAGTACAGTTTTTATTCTTGCAATGCCAGGACCTGAGGTGACTTCTCAAGTTCTCAGTCCCACATGCAGTTTTCACACGCAGCACAAGTGGTTCACATACGTGCACTTTAAATAGCCCTGAGCACACACACTGCAAGATATGGCAGAGCTGAAGCTTTCCCAAGCAACTGGTAAAGTCTTACTAGACATGTTTTCCTTAAAACTCACTTCTGGCACTGGTGAAGGGCTTTGGATTAAACCACAGGGAACTCTGGGTTGAAGTTTGTGACTTGCTCTCAGTAGATGGTTTTATCCCAGCTGTTGTACCACAGTGTCAGAACTCTGGGAACAGGGTCACCTGCCACACTTGGTGGGTCATTTCCTTTCTAACTTCAAAATGATAAATTAATAGACATGCAAGAGCAGTGATCAAATTAAAGGTATGAGATAAATAAAAGAATCTTCTCTATATTAAAAAAAGGAGGGGGAGAAAATGCCAAAATAAGCAAAGTGTCACGTATTATGGTGTTCTTGTTACTGAGGTAAGGTACTTAATTAGCTATCAAAAGAAAACTGGAGTGTTCAAATGGAGAAGAAAGTGGTAGCAAAGGAAAGAAAGGAGGGGGGAGAAAGGATGAAGGAAAGTGCTGTTGCTGTGCAGGACATAGGGAATATTTATGTATTATGTTGGGAGTTTTCAGGTGCATTCAAGCTTTGTTCTTTGGAGGTTAAACCTTGCCACCACTGAGGCCTAGGTAATTTAAGGTTTAATTGGCAGTAGAGTATCATCCAAACCCTATTCTATTTTATTAAAGAGTAGCATGGTAGCTTGGGAGACAGTCACAAATTCTGGAAAATACCTGGCTCTCCCCATGATTGGAAACTGTAGCTACCCATCAAAAGCCTTAATTCCTTCATTTATCTTGTGCAGTAAATGAAGAGATGCACCAAAATTGGGTGGTTGTACTTTTTGAATCAGAAAAATGGGTAAGGCATCTAATTCATCCACCTAGATTAAAAAGGTCTTTATAAAAGTAGGTCCTTGTTTATTCTGTGCAAAAAAATTATGGGGAGCACTGAAATAGAAGGCATTTTTTCAGCATTTGCTTGTGAAATGGAGTAAAACACGTTGTCTTAATAGGAGCAGAAAAATATGTAGCCCACTCACTAGTGGATCAGTGGGAAAGAACAGCAAGATGTGGAAGAAATAATTTCCTGGCATCTGAAGTCTGCGATTTGTTTGAGATGTGTAGGCTCAGAAATAAATAAAATCTTGCCCTGAAAACATTATCTTAAATATTTAGGACACATTGCTGGGAGACACAAGGGAGGGGTCAGGGGTTACCTGGCATCTGGTGTGGCAGAGAGATTGTACTAAGAGAGGGCAAAGGGAGCCCTCACAAAGGAATATTTAAGTCTTTCCTTCCCTAAATAGAAAGAGGTAAAGGGGGAAAAAAGGATGATTGTTACCATATGAAGGATAGCAAAATGATTTCCAGAATATCTGAATTTTTGTGTAACCTCATTAAGCCACATTAAGCTACTATTTCTTTCCTTCTTCCTTGCTAAGGGTGGTCACAACTCTTGGCTTGGCATCCTTAAAAATGAATAGCTAAATTACATCTTGGTCTGCTTTTAAATAATCATTTGTCTCTGCACAACACTTAGAGAATTCAGATGCAATTCAAGAAGGCTTTTTTTTTTTTTTTTTTTTTTTTTAGTGCAAGTATTTGTACCAAGCAATCTGCTGGGAGATGAGTAGGATGTGAAATTCAGCACCCATATCAATTTTTGGAAGGTGCATACGCACATTCTGCTGCAATAATTAGTGACTATGCTTTCTCAGTCAGAAATGAGTCAGTCTGAAACATTTAGTGAGGGTAGGATTCTTTTTGAGTTATTTTTTTCAACTCCTCAACAAACCAGTGCCATTGGCTTGTCAGAAACATTTGTGTTTAAATTATGGGCTGACCCACCATTGTCCTTGTGTGTTCTAAGCATCCAACACTATTCAGCACTTCAGTTTTGGTGCTGAAAGATGCAGGGGCCATAGCAATTCCTTCTGTCATCAAGAGACATTAAATAAACAAGACTTGTTGTTGTGTTGTCCCTTCCATACCCACGGGAGGTTTGAAACACTTGATGTTGGGAGTCTCTTTGGCCCACACCGTCCTCAGCAATGAAAAGCTGAAAAGGTAGAAAAGCTCTGGCTCAGATGGCCCCCAGTTCCTTGACTTTTACTTATTTTTCTCAGCAAGTGTTTGGTGCAATGTAGTAGGAATAGTGCTGGAATGTTCTAGCACTGCACACTCTTTTAATAGGCTTTTCAAAGAGGAATAAAAATACTCCGGACAGAAGGTTTTAGCAGGGAAAACTGATAGGAGGGCTGGATTCCCTGCCATGTTACCTCATCACAACAGACAGTTTTGCTGTCAGATTCTCTTGAATAAACATTTCTGCTGGCATTAGCCCATTGCTACAGTGTCAGCAAATGTTTGTCGGCAAACAGGTAAGCCTGTTCTCTGGTTGTGGCATCTATATATTATTCTTCAGATAGAATCCTGGCTCCCTCTACACTGATTGAAATTGTACTCTTATTTTCAGATTTGGCCAAGAATTCAACACCTCTGCAACAAAGAACCAGCCAAAAAAACCTCTGAATGCCTATAATAGGTGGACCAGGAGATTTCTATACAGCTCACCACACAAGAACAGTCTGTTAATTTTAAGGTGTCATGCTGCTCTAAGCAAGCTGCTAGTGCATTGCTATCAGGAAGGATTCCCTGCTTCTCCCTTTCACGTAGGATTGCCTCTGTGTCAGTGACAGCTTTTTAGTTTCCCCAGAAGCAGCACAGGAGACCCTGTGGAACGGAAGTCTTGTATTTTGAGGGAACAACAGGATCCCATGTGTTTTATGGTAAGCAGTAAGTGTCTCAGTGCTTTTTCATTATGTTTTTTTTGCTGGGCATTTATGTGGAATTAACAAATGATTCTGTGGTTGCAACTGGCCTGTCACAATGACTTGTGTTTTTATTAGAAGATGCCAAAATATACCAAATCACCACATACCAACAAGCCATTCAACTTTCTCATCTTCTGGGATTGGTAAAAAGCTGATGAATTATTTAATGGGGGTCACTGCTGTGGTTAGAAATGAGGAAGGTGATATGGGGAGAGGAAACCAAAGCAGGAAAAGACCCTGCTTCAGACTTTTGCTTAAGTTCAAAGTGCTAGGCTTACATGCTGAACATGTGGAGGGAACTGAATATAGGAAGGAATTGTGAAGTCCTTATTAATGACTTTATCTTCAAAAGGGGGAAGGTGAATAAACAGAGGGGTAAGGGCTCATGAACTGGGGAAAACAGAAACTGAGGCATCAGATGGGCTCAAAGCCAGATCGTGCAGAGGAACTGTTAATATTTAGATGTGTAGAAGCCTTTGACTGTAAGTTCTGCAGTCTGTCCAGAAGTCTCCCCTGCCTAGGAGAGGGGAGCCAATTTTATTAGCAGGTAATACAGGAACTGAAATGGGGCAACTGAGAGGTTGATTCTGCGGCGAAGGAAAAAGCGGGATTTTCTTTGCTTTTGCACCTGAAAGAAATTAACTGCAAAGAAATCCTTTGGAGTGTTTGCTTCACTTTCAGTTCTGGACAAACTCTGCTTCCCAGAGTAACCAGACACTTCCCTGTGCCCAGAGAAGCCCCCCCTCCTGCACACACACCACTCACTCCTGACTGACATGCGCCTGTCAGTGCAGGGACCAGACTCATTCCTGGGAACAAAGACTCTCACGGGAGCAAGGCTTTTCCACAGGGCTTAGGTGTCTGATGAGGATGGAGCAAATGCTGAGCAAGGGAACTTCATTTTCCCTTGTGGTGAGAACAAATATCACTTTCTATAAGGCTAAAATGGCGAGTTTCTTCATTCTGCAACCAACTCCAATTACTTGGTGCATATTTGGCACAGAAATGCCCAAAATTCATAGTTATTCTGAAACTTTATAATTACACCTCCAACCTGCAAAAGGGTTGATATTACTTATCATGAGAAGATGAAGTGATATCAGACCATTGCCTTTGAACAGCAAGTTCCTTGTCACCTTTTAAAACATGCTGGAAGAGCAGCTTGGCCTGGAGGTGTTCTGATAGGGCAGCCCAGAGCAGTAGGTAGGGATTTCTCTGCTGATTATAATGCCTTTGATCAGACCTCAGTGATTTGTCAGTAAAATGTCAAACACCTAAAAAAATGAAGACAGTCCCACCACGAATCTCTTGTCAGAGCTGGCAGTGATGGTACAGGCAGTCACAAGATGTTCACATTAACTGTAAGGCACAGAGGAGACATCTGTCACATGAAGTGCTTCGTGGCTCTCTCTAAATTTGAATGGAAAACAGAGACAGATTTTGGTGGAAATGCAGATGCCACCTCAGACACTGTTCACAGGACTCTCCTTCCAGGGACTTTTCCTTATCCCATCTGGGGGTCTGACTGAATATTTCTGTTATTTGGATTTTTTTCTTCCAGGGGAAATGCTGGACTCAGAGCAGGGTTTTCCATTGCAGCCTGGTGTGAGCTGAAACCTTCCTTTTCTGATGGCCATTTGAGCCGGCTGCACTGCATCTTTTGAGATGTTTTTTGCAAGAAAATCAGGACAGTTCACCATGTTTCCTACTACAGTAACATCTGTTTNGTTTTCCCTTGCAACCTCGTGTGAGCTGAAACCTTCCTTTTCTGATGGCCATTTGAGCAGGCTGCACTGCATCTTTTGAGATGTTTTTTGCAAGAAAATCAGGACAGTTCACCATGTTTCCTACTACAGTAACATCTGTTTTGTCACACGCCACAGTGTGGGTCACTACCTGGTCCTGAGGCACCCAGTGAAATCCTTGAGGGTGTTAGACAGTGATGGGTTGTGATCTGCCTCCCCATATGGAGAGTGATTACCCTGACCAAGCCTTTCCAAGCCAAACCACTCCCTGATCCTACAGAATCAATAGCAAGGACACATCAGCTTCCCAAAATGGGATTACACCACACATGTAGGAAATATGCTGACACTCATGCTTGTATTCTGGACTACTAATTTGGGCAGATACAAGGATCACCTAAAATGGCTTCAGGACTGCAACCATCAACCTCCAACTCTGAATATTCCCTTCTTTCAAATGAAGCAAAGTGGGCAATGAACAGAGCTGGCAGAAAAACTAAAACTTTGACAGAAATTATGCTTTCAATTTTTGTTTTTAAATTGATCTCTGTCAGGATTAATTTGTTTCTTTCTTTTATTGCTTTAACGTGCACAATTAAAAAATGCTAGCAAAAGAAGTTTGCACATTTTCACCCCCCATTTTTGCAAGTGAAATGATTCCCTCAGTTTCATTTCCTGGTTATTAACAAATTTTCCTACTGTAGGATTTTTCTATTGAAAACAAATTTATGTGTGTAAAAAATTCAAACTGAAAAAGCTCTCAATTATACAAAATTTTCTAAATGGTTTATTAAGTGTGTTTAAAATACTGAAAATGGGAGGCTTCACTATTTTTTTGTTACCATCAAAGGCAAAAAGTTTTCTACTTCTTGCAATTCTCAAATTTCCACCTTGTTCTGCAAGACTGAGCTACCACTTCCCACACTCAAGTTGCAGTTCAGATACTTGCATGTGCAAGTTGTTGTGTGACCATAATACAGATAGATCATACATTATTAGGGGCCTATTCATATTAGCTGGAGAACTAATCTCAGACTAATTCACAAATAGATTTCAGAGAAGTATCAGGTGTTTGAATACAACCAAGAAGAAAAAGTTCCCCCACATGCTCAGTTTGCTCCTGATGCATAGGGAACAAGTACATGGTCAAGTTCTTATTAAGGAAATTAAAATTGGGCCAAATGTTTAGCAACATTATCAACTGTGTAAAATTACTTTAATTTTGAAGATTATATTTTGTTCTTTATGTCCCTCTAACCTTTTGTGAAAGAACAAGGATTAAAGCAAGAAAAAATCATGGAGAAGAAGGTGATACAGTTGTCCTGTACATCTGCCATCCCAGTTCTGCTGACAAAGGGACATTCCTTCAAATGCTTGGAACCACTGTATCTGCAAAACTTCTTGTTATCCTACTGCAGGGAAATGGGGTAGATGAGGCATGGAATATTTTGGAAAAAAGGGAATATATATGTGAAACAGCAACTGCCTTCAGCCCCCCACAGAAGGCCTAGTTAGTGCCTGCTCTCAGGCTGATAACCTGCCTGTGGTATGGGAAAGGAATTCCAGAACATGAATAACTGTGAGATTTTCTGAAAAAATGCTGGCATTCATGAGAAAGCCCTGTTGTCATGTTTAAAGTCATATTCCTTGATATTTGGGTTCAAGGAGAGAAACCTGGGCTCATTTGTATATTATCTGACCATCTCTCTGACCCACATGGATGTAAGAGAGAATCCTGCTCTCTCTTTCCCTCACTGGTCATATTTTTCCATATCCTCCAGGCTGTATGACTGGTCACCCATCTTTTCAGTGAAGAAGGATTAATGAGGATCACTTTGCAATCTATTGGAAGAGTACAGGGCAGCTTTGTAAAGACAAGATTTATGAAGCCTTTTGGAGAACACTACTTAAGGTACAAGACATAAGTGAAGGAAAGATGCCCATGTAGATTGGGAAGGCATGTGCTGGGTGAAGCCCTGAGGTGTGACATTAACCAGCTGTGAAAGGACCTCTCAGTGATTTATGATGTGCCCTGATGATGGAGCACACACCAATCAGAGGGTGATTAATATTCTTGTCATAAATGGAAAGAAATGGGCAGCCTGCCAGGGAAATTTGTCTGTGAAAGCAGAAGACCAATTCAATGCACCAGGAGTGACTCGGTAATATGAGACTGATTGAACACATGGATTCAATGGAGACTTTTATTAAAGCTAAGATCCCTCCAGGGAAAGGTGTTTTCATAAGCCAGGGAGGCCTCACAGTAAAGAAGAATTTGGATGTGAAGAAGACATGACTGACAGAATGGATTTTTAGGGACCACTTGCTTTCCAGCCACTCAGTTTGGGGATTTGTACTTATTTCAGAGCTTTGATTATTATATGATTATTCCTAACAGAAAGTCAAAAAAACATGAACCCTGTTGTTCTAAAGGCACCAAATCTAGTTTTTGCAATGCTTCTGATGTGTTCAGCCCTTCAGAAGGCAGAATATATCCAGGGAAAAAAAAAAAGTTATATATAGCTTTGTGGTAGGTGTGAATGCATTGGCAGTCTCAGACCAATTACTGGACACATAAAACCAAAACAAAACAAAAAGTAGGGACAACTAGTACCTTCCTTATTAAAATAAATTTCAATCTATGATGGTAAGGAATAAAAAAAAGGATCTGCATAAAAAAATACCATTCAGATCACTGTAAGAAAATTTAGGTCCTTTCTAATGGAAATAGGCCCAGTGATTTCATTGGAATAATATGGAATAATATACAAAGAAAGACCTAGAGTATGGAACTGTAGGAAAATATTAGGTGAGAGAGAACAAGAAAACAAACAACTAAATTTAACAAGTTATGTGTTGCAGACAATAATTACCTGGCTGCAGCCCCCAGGGTGTGAGCTTAGGACATCTGGCAAACAGCAACAGAACTGTAGCCTCCCTTTTCTTACATATTTACACATATCTCAGTCTTTAATCTTTGCTTGGCTGTAGCATAATGGATATTTTTCATGGATAAAGCAGGCTTAATAGCTAAGATGTGCCTATTTCTCAACAGGGCTTCAGAACAAACAAATGGTAAGACAATTTGGTAAGAACAGTAAGAAAGCAGCATCACTTCTGAAAGGAGAGTCTTGGGGGTGTGAAACGTGTATGGAATGTTTCTCAGCTGGGAAAATGCCATGTGCACATTAAAATTAGTTCCATAGAGAAGGGCAAATCCTGAATTCCTTTCCTGATATTCTGCAGAGATTTGCCTCTTGCTGAGTTAGGTAGGAATACAGCCCAAGCAGAGATTTTGGCATTTGTCTCTCTCCTCCTTTCAGCTGTTATTTTTGTAATAGATTGAGAAGTTTCTGTAGGACTGAAACAAAATAAATAGCATTGTCTTACAAGAGCTTTCTATCTACACTTTAGTATTTGGCTTTGGCAAACAGAGTGGGATTCCTAGATCATACACCACAGCATGCAGAGACAGCACTGATGGTAATACTGATCACTTCTCACAGCACACAGAGACAGCACTAGTGGTAATACTGACCACTTCTCCAGCTCTGGGAAAAAAAAAAAAATCTCGGTGAAAGTACCCATAAAACGTTGACCTTTGGGTATAAAAAAGAAACAGCCAGCAAATCTTTGCCACAAGGGGAGCCAGAAAGTTACTTAACCACAGAGTGAGCTGCAATAATCAGACATAATGCATGAAAGTCCATGGTGAAGGCCCAGTAGATGTCAACTATTAAGATGAGGGCTGTTGGAAAGAAAACCAAAAGACAGAAAAGCTTGTCCTGGCTTTCATGAGGAAAATGACCATTTAAGAGACAGACAAGGAAACCCTGAGCCTGGTAAGGGCAGAAGGTTCAGTATAAGTCTATTGAACTCTTTGAACTTCCAAGCCTTGCAAATAGACCACCAGTTATGTAATTAAAATTCACCTTCCCCCATAGGAGAAACCCTGGAATAGCTAAAGACTTCAGAACTGGTTACACAGAGGCTGAGTCAGGCACTGGCCCAGTTTGACCCAGATGCATTCCTGACAAGCTACACCACATGGCACTGTATCATCCTAGGATGATACACAGTGCATTTGGAGCCACAGCTTCCCCTAGTGTAACCAATTAGTTGATCCACCAGATCTGTGATGATTTATTTATAACAAACAATAAGAAAAAATAGATATAAAATATTTACACTTAAGCACCAGGTTCTAAAATGAAATGCATATGAAGCCTAAGCTCAGTGATGTTTCCTGTGGAACAGAAAAGGGATCTGATATATCAAGAACTTGATATTTTTAGTTGCATTTAGAGATCACAGATATTTTTAAATGGATAGATTGATCTTCCCCCTCCCCTGTGGAACACAACACAATCACCATCATTAACAGTGCCCTAAAATAAAGCAGAGATTCTCCTGTCATCTTAATTTATGTGCTGCTCTAGTATTTCTAGGGGAGAAGGATCATCTAATGTATTCCACAAATCAACAAGAATAGCATTTCTGTCTTTTGGTTCCCTCAAAATCTTTTACACTCTTTGGTTTTCCTTTGCATCTTGTGGTAAGAACAAGAACACTCTTCTACCTTCAAACCCATGAACATGTTCTCCAAAGAAGGTATCTGACACTTCTTAAGTATTTGTAAAAGAAGCAAGACCTTTGTGGTTTATAAAAGGCAGAGAAATTGTTTCTGAAAAGGTACAGTAATATTAAAGATAACTTCTGCCATTAATGAAACAAGAGATCAACACAGCCAACAATGTCTAACACTGATTGTTTCAGTGTTTTCTAGCAAAATGAGACTTATGTTTCTTTTGTGTGTGTGTGAGTTCTTTTCCCTTTACAATCACTTTTGGACCCATTTTGGTCCAATCTGGAGGAAACCTGAGTCTGCTGGAGTTGTGGGTTCTCTAAAATTTTCAGAAAAATAGTTTACCAAAAGCAGTTTTGTACAGGAAAATAAAAGAGGCACAATAAGGGAGAAGGAAAAGACATGACAGGAACCAAGGATGCTGACAGGAAAGCATGAGAGAACATCCTGACCAGGGCCTGCTGTAAGGAGAGGGTAGTAGAAAACTAGGGTTACTGAGGACAGGAAGACTCAGGGAGTCAGATGGACTCAATTACCTCAGAGGTCCTTTCCAGCCTTAGTGGAATTCTATGATTCTATGTTTCTGATGCTCACAGAACAAGCAATATTTGATTTTATATGATAAATAAACTTCTGGGAGTATTTTGATTGAAACCCTAGTCATTTGAGGACACACCAGCATTGCTAATTTGGGTTAGTGTCACCTGATGCAGATACAAATGTATGACATAAGAAATCTGCACAGATTGCTCATTTTCCTATTTGCATCCATGCTCCTATTTTGGAGACAATGCTATTAGGCTAATTCCAAGAAAATTTAAGATATTAAATGGATTACATTCAATCTTGAATTCATAGGATGGTTGTCATCTTGCCAAGAAATGAAACTATGGACTGTGGGATGAATGGAAGCCTCCCCCAGTGCAAAGCACAGTTCTTTCTTGGGAAATTATGAGAATCACGTTCTACAGACTCCACTAAAACAAACATCAGCTAAACACAGGCTTCCTCCTTATTTACTTTTGGTTACTTTTAGCTTATTTGCAATGAGGTACACTCATTGTCTCAGTATCCTCCTACACAGAAAAGCTATGGTGCAGCACTTGAAAATACACAAATATCCTGGCAGAGCAGTGGTGAAGGCACAGTGTCTCGAGTTTTTGTATCACTAGCAAAATTATACTTTGTGGAGGTAGATTCTAATTGCAGTTTTATGTATATTCTTCTCCTCAGAGAAACCACTTTACATGTAATAGAATCTACATGCAGCATTTAATGTATTTTGTGTTAATTTGGTCTACTGAAAAATCAACATCTGTCCTAAAGGTGAATAATTCTTCCCTTTTCATAATAAAAAACCTGATATTTTATATCAGGTTAATATTTAAATATTAAAACTGAGTGACAAATTTAGGCTGTAATGTCAATCCCAGACCCAACACCACAGTCCATGAGCCCACACCACCAATTCAGATGTCAGTTTGTTGTTGTGCTAGGAACAACCATTTTCCAAATATCTGTTATGAGATGTGTTGGGTTGTTTCTCCCCACCAGGAATAGTTTCCTGATCAAATGACCTATCTCATATTACTTTTGGTGCCTCTTTGAGTGTTCTCCTAGCAAATGAATGCCTGTAATAGATTTAAGCCCTCTTCAAATCAGTGCAACTTGCGCTCTGAATCAACAGAAATTCCTCCCCAAACTTCTCTTAATGCATTTAAAAATAATGCCAAGAGACAAGTCAACAGAAAAGAAATGACCACTGCAGCTTCATAAAATTGGCTTCCAATTTTCTAATTCCAGCAATAAAAAGGCACCACAGCACAGTCTTCAATTTCTACATTTCTCACAAGGTTTCTCATGCAGTGAAAAGAGACCTGACTGTCACTAAGCCCAAACTGCCTCTTGTGTAAAAGCCTTTTCTAAGCTGTTAAACAATCCAGTGATGGACATCCTGGAATAATAAAGTAATGACAGATTAATGATATACAAAAATCATTAATCATCATGTTAATAAAAGACAGGATAATGTGCTGCAGTCACAAATCCTTGGCTAAATTTCGTTATGGGTAATTGCATCCCACTCACCAAGTGTTGCATGTCTGTCCTGGGTACTGAGAGAATTGTCACTGTGTCACAACCCCAGAGGTAGGTGCATTTCTGCCTGTGTAACATGACAGATGGCTTCAAGTCCTTTGGGACACTTTGCATGTAACTCATGGAGCAGTAGTGGAATTCAAAGGAACAGATGTTCCTGTAATATCTGGGAAGAATATAAGCATTCCCATTTACTTTTAATAGAAATGTATTCAAGGCTGCTAAATTTCCCCACAGATATATAAAAAAAATAAACTAATATAATTGCTTTCATGATTTAAAAGGCATTTGCCATTGGGTGGATTTTTATTATTTGGTTTGTGGGGTTTTTTTAAATCTATCTGCTAATATTAAAAACAAACAAGATTTTAGATAAGAAAGGGAGGACAGAAGAAATAAATAAATCTGTCTGTAACATAACAGGCAAATTTCCAGCCATGGAGTAGTCCTATATACTAACTGCAAATCATCTAGTGATTTGGGTTGTTTTCACAGTGAAATCTGCAATATCAATAGAACTTAAAAATTAACTGCAATTCTAGTGCTTTAGTGGTTTTTACCACTAGAGGGCTGAAGGACCAGCTTCAACAGGAGCTGGATTATCTGAAAATTAAGCATTGACATCAGAGTTAATAATAAGAATTTACATGCTTAAAAAAAAGATATTCCTTAATAAAAAAAAAA
>VYXB01006836.1:0-88691 GCA_013397135.1 Pachyramphus minor
ACCCAAACCAGTCTGGGGTTCTGGGATTCTGTTCTAAGGATCACCCCATGTGCCCGAGGGCACTGAGGTGTCAGCTGAGGCAGAGGCAGAGGGAGGTCGGGCACTGAGCTCTGGAAAGCCCCATAACTGTGAGTGTTTCCCCCCCCCCAGCCCTGTTCTGTGGCAGGGCAGCAGGTCAGGGCAGTCATCCACACACGGGGCTGTCCCTCCTGCTGTCCCAGGTTGCTCCAAGGCCAGGCTGAGCCCGTGAGTGGGCAGGAGCCGGGGGCTGTGCTGGGCTGCCCACACTGCCCCTGTTCTCAGCAGCCCGTGGGTGCTGGGTGTGGGCCAAGGAACACAGACTAATCTTGCTGTCGGTGTGGGCTGGTGGCCCAGGGCTGGTGGCCCAGGGCTGGCAGGGTTGGTGCTCAGTGTCACGGTTTGTGCAGGGCAGGGTGAGTGGCTGCACAGCTCCCACCTGCTGTCTTATATAATCCCAAAAGTTTTTGGGTTGGAGGGGACCATAAAGCCCATCCATTGCCACCCCTGCCATGGGCAGGGACACCTTCCACCAGCCCAGGTTGCTCCAAGCCCTGTTCAACTTGGGCCGCCTCCAGGGATGGGGAGTCCACAACCACAGCACTCACCCTTCCTCCCTTTGTGCTGCCTGTGCTGCCTGGCTGCTGCTATTCCACCCCAGCCTATAAAGGACAATAGAGCCCATTCTCAAAGCTCACACACAAAAAAGTCCCACTCAGTTTAATGAAAAATACAATTAAAAATCAGGAAGGTGCACTGAGTCATGGAGAGGGAACATAAGTCCTCTCTTTCAGCAACTGGGGCCACTTGTTACGGGCTGAGAGAGCTGGGGGTGCTCACCTGGAGAAGAGAAGGCTCCAGGGAGACCTGAGAGCCCCTTCCAAGGCCTAAAGGGGCTCCAGGAGAGCTGGCGAGGGACTGGGGACAAGGGCTGGAGGGACAGGACACAGGGAATGGCTTCCCACTGCCAGAGGGCAGGGAGAGATGGGATATTGGGAAGGAATTCCTGGCTGGGAGGGTGGGGAGGCCCAGAGAAGCTGTGGCTGCCCCTGGATCCCTGGAAGTGTCCAAGGCCAGGTTGGATGGGGCTTGGAGCAACCTGGGCTGGTGGCTTTGAGGTCCCTTACATGAGTCTGGGATTCTCTGACTATCTGTGGAGGGGAAGTTGTATTTTGGTGCAGTCTGGCTCGTTCCTGCAATGTTTGATTGAATGCTCAGTGAACATTAAATGCAGCAGGAATGTTACAGCCCCTGAAGTTGGGCTTGGACCCAGCTCCCTTTTAGCAGCCAGAAGTTTGATCATAAGACTGAAGAGCTCATCTTCTCCTTTCTTTTTTCATAGTTTTCATGCCCAGCTGCAGGGCTTGGGAAGGTAAACTCGGGGGTTCACCTTTCACTTCCCACCCCCTCAAAGCAACAAACTCCTCAGTGGTCAGAGCAATGTACCCAGAGAGGAGGATTTGAAACTCTGGCAGGCAAAGGTCTGTGCCCTCGACGTTCTGGGTGTGAGACACGACAGCTTTTGCTGCTTGAGGAGAACTTCTGCAGGCAAATGTTCCTGGCTGCTCCTGCTGCCTCTTTTGCTACCAGGTCCTACAGGTACTCTTGGCACATCAGTGATTTTAGGCTCTCAGAATCCCAGAATCCCGGGATGGGTGAGGCTGGAAAGGGCCACAGTGTCTCATCTGGTCCCATCTGCCTGCCCAGAGCACCTGGCACAGGATGGGGCTGGAATATCCCCAGGGAGGAGACTCCACACCCTTTGGCCAATCTGTTCAGGGCTGGGTCACTGCCCAGCAGAGAAGTTCTTCCTCCTGTGCAGGTGGAGCTTCCTGGGCATCAGTTCCTGCCCGTTGCTCTGGTGCCATTGCTGGGCCCCCTGAGCAGAGCCTGGGGCATCCTCTGCCCCCTCCTGCAGCCCCTGGCACACATTGGGGAGGTCCCCTCAGTGACTGCTGTGGAGGCTGCCCAGCCCCAGCTCCCTCAGCCTTTCCTCGAGCTGCTCCATCACTACATGACCCGTTAGGGCTGAGCCTGGAGAAGATAATTCACGGCCATAACATGATGCTGAGGGGGGAGAGCATTGCAGGGCATTTCTGAGCCTGAGTCAGACTTATTCCATGAGAAATTGTTACTTCAGCTCGGACAGTGGACAGGGAAACATTTTAAGGGCAAGGTATTTCTGTCAGGGCACCCCAGTGTAACCATTTTGGCCCTGGTGGTGAACTGCGACTGACTCACCGGTTTGTTACTGGCACAAATATTTACTGACCTAAATATATCCCAATATTTACAGTTTATCTTCGGGTAGCTTTGAATACAACTGCCTTGGTGATGTTATAGAAGAAAGAAGCAGAAGCTGATGCTGATCCAAGCTGTGAGAGGAGCAGCTCTATCTGCAGCACACAGGCAGAGGGAAGACAATGTGTGCTCCAGTGGGTTTATTTCCATTGGCTGACAGACAAAGGAGACATCATCTGGTGGTTTCTTCTCATGTCAACTCTGGAACAGGATAAAAGAGGCAAACACAGCATTTCATCTCGTTTGAAAAGTGTAACAACACAGGTTCAGGAAGGAAGGGCCTCAGGGAGCCCCCGTGGGTCCCTGTGCAGCCCCAAGGAGGGCCCAGTTCTATCCTCCCCTTCCAATGGACTTTGTTTTATATCCCACTTCTCAGGCAATGTCTCCTCTTTTTTTCTTTTTTTTTTCTGGTTTCCTCTTTAGAAACACTTTCATTACCTCTGTTTTGTTGCAATCTTGTCACTGCTTTCACATCTCTCATGGACATGAAGCGCAGGTGAACAATTTTCTGGTTTCAGAAGCCTTTCATATCTTTGGAGCCTTTCACATTATGTTGCCCTCAGACTTCCTTTCCCAGCCCACACAAGACCTTCCTTCACAGGGTGTGTTTCTTGTCCTCCCAGGACTGTTCCCAGCATTGGACCCAGCTCTCCACATGGCCTAACTCGTGCTGAAGAGCAGCAGGATTATCTTTCTGGTCAGGCAGTTGCCCAAGGAGGTGGAGGAGTCCCTGTCTCTGTGTTCAGAAGTGTCTGGATGTGGCCCTTGGGCCATGGATTAGGGGTGACTCTGGTGGTGCTGGGGGACAGTGGGACTGGATGGTCCTGAAGGGCTCTGCCAGCCTTGATGATTCTGTGATGAGGTTTTGAAGGACCAGAATTTGCACCAAACAGGCCAAAAGAACGTGGAAAGCCTGTCCCCAGCCTCTCTTTTTACATCCTGTGGAGACCTGCCTGGTACCTTCAAAATGCTTAATTGGAATATATCTACAGCTTTCATCTTCATGGACAATATTTACAGTCATAGAATCAGAGAATGCTTGGGTTGGGAGGGACCTCAAAGCCCACCCAGTGCCACCCCTGCCATGGGCAGGGACACCTTCCACCAGCCCAGGGTGCTCCAAGCCCCGTCCAACCTGGCCTTGGACACTTCCAGGGATCCAGAGGCAGCCACAGCTTCTCTGGGCAACCTGGGCCAGGGCCTCCCCACCCTCCCAACCAGGAATTCCCTTCTGATACTCCATCTAAATCTGTCCTCTTTCAGCTTCAAGCCATTCCCTGAGTCCTGTCCCTCCATCCCTTGTCCCTAATCCCTCTCTGGCTCTCCTGGATCCCCTCTAGACTCTGGAAGGGGCTCTCAGGTCTCCCTGGAACCTTCTCTGTTGCAGACTGGAATTCCATTATGATCAGCAAGGTGTGCTCTGCTGGGGGAGTTTCAGAGCCTGGTTTCAGCTGTAGCTCAGCAGGGCTGAAAATCCAGCCCCTGTGCAAAGCTCCTCGTGTGATTTGGTCCTCCTCACAATGTTCCTCACAGAGACTGGAAAAGAAAGTCCCTGCTCTGAGGAACTTCCAGTGTAGTTTCAAAAAGTGTCACATAAACAAGAGCAGAGAGAAGGGAATAGAAATTAGAGGTGAGATTTGAGCGATGCGATGTCGGAGCTGACGGGAAAATGGAAGAACTGAAAGTTATTAAATGGATTCTCTGGTCTGGTGCTTTCTCCGGGGTGAAATCCCAGTGTCCCCGATGCACCTCCTGCTGCTGGAGTGAGGTTTCCTCTGCAAGGCTCCCCCAGTGGTGTCTCAGTTGCCTTTCCCACCGTGCCAGGCCTGCAGTGCTCTACAGGAAGGGTTTGCAAACATGCAGAGCTCCCTTCGGGGAGCACAGGCTCCAAGGAAGGAATATTGCCAGTGCATTGCACACAGGTGGTCAGCCAAGCCTGGGGGTTATTCCCAGCTCTTCCTGGAAAACAGCTCTTGGCACCTTTCTTTTCACAGCAGCACAGTATCAAGGGAAGGAGCCTCTGTACCACTTACTCCACAACTGAAGAATCCTACAGAACAGCATTTTGCCAAGTGATTAATGGCTGTTGCCCAACCTGCCTCAGGAAAAAAGGCATAAATTGCTACCACAAATCGTTATCCTGAGCTTCTGGCTAAGCAGCTATTTAAAAGCCTTTTCTACAGCTCGTGATGGGTATTTCTGAAAGCCTTTCTGGCTCTGCCGCTCAGGGGGGCTCGTTCTGGATTTGTCCTGGCAGCCAGACAGCCTTTCCTGGAATCTCCAGGACCTGCTGGGCAGGGAGGACACCCAAGCTACCAATATGGAGAGGTAAAGGATGTGGAGCTGGAGGGTGTCCCTGGTCCCTTGGTTGGTCCTGGGCTCTGGTTTCTCTTTGTCCCTGAAGTTCTCCCTCCCCTGTCTCGGCTGGAACTGGCTGAACTGTTCCTTCCCTTCCTGCCTTCCCTCACTGCCCTCCTCTAGGATCTGTTTTGCTCACCACAAGCCCAGACTCCTCTCCCACAGTTTTCCCCATCTCCCTATTCCTTAACCATTCTTCTCTGCTTTACAATTTAGCAAATATACTTGGAAACCCCTTTCCAATAACCCCCAGGTCTTCAAATTGGTATTTTCCTCCTCCCTTTGTCAGGACCCTCTGTGCCAGAGGGAGCAGCTTCCACCTGTACTTTGCAGTTTAAATCCTGACACAGTTGAAGTTCACCTGGTTTGTTCATTCTCCTCTAAATTCCTGTTCTCTGAAGAGGCAGCAGGTGCCTGGGGGGGCCTGTGGGGCCACACAGCCCATGTGGGCACAGCCAGAGGCCACCTTGTCCCCAGGCCTCCTTTGTGCCTCTCAGGGGAGCTGTGGCTGAAGAAGAGGCCTCTCACCCACAAAGGATTTCCTGGAAGGACTTGGTCTGGGACAGGAAGGCTTCTGAAGCAAATCAAACTGATTTGGCTGCAGGTCACTCTGAAGAAAAACATCTGGACTGCTTTTAGGAGCTCTTAAATCCCTGGAGGTGCTCGAGGCAAGGCTGGGTGGGGTTCTGAGCAAACTGGGCTAGAGGAAAGTGTCCCTGCTCTGGGAGAGGGCTGGAAGGGTCTCCCCAGGGTATTCCCTTCTCCAGACTGATTCCAGTTCATTTTGGAATTCACCCTCTAAAGGCTTCCTGGGGATGACACAGCCAGGAGGTCAGAGGTGAGCTCACATGAACCCCATGTTCCATACCAAAGACATGTCAAACACAGTGTTTGGGACAAATGCTCCCTGTCCCCACAGGGCTGGCTGTGCTGCAAGGGAAGCAGGATTCTGAGAACCTGGCCTTGGGCACTTCCAGGGATCCAGGGGCAGCCACAGCTTCTCTGGGCACCCTGGGCCAGGGGATGTTCTTGCAGACACTTTTGCTGCTTTAATCTAAACCCACAATATCTCTGACCAGGCAAGGTCACTGTTTCCTCTCTGCCCCAGACTGGGTTATGAGTGAAGTGGCACAGCCTCATCTCTGCCTCACCTCAGCTGTGCCCTCAGCAGGACCTTGGAACCCCCTGGCTGATTCCAGCCACGTCCACAGGCAGGAACTTCTGCCCTCCCTACCAAATCAGCCGCCTCAGGAGGAAAGCAGCTTGTGCTGAGAGAGAGGAAGGCAGGGAATGCTCTGCCCTCTCCTCTGCCAGAGCTCCCACAGCAGGGGGCTTGTGCCATGGGGGAGTTGTTTGTCTGAAAGCAAAAAAAATAACAATAAAAAAGGGCAAAAAAGAAAAAGAACATATATAAGAAACTGTTTCTGTGGGAGAAGGGACAGGGATCACCCAGGGAGCTGGGCTTGTATCCTTGCAGTGGTGACCCAGACACACTTCTTATGTGGCATCTTTGCTGACAGAATTTAATGTTTCACTCTCATTTTGATGCAATAACACACAAACCCCAGTTAATGCCACTCTCTGCCCCAGTGTTGGGTATAACCTTTATATAAACCTTTACATAACCCTGGGCAGGTGAGGCTGGATTGTGTACAGGGAGTCCCAGCTCCCCACATTGACATTTTTTAATTAAGAATACACATCAATAGATAAACAAAATGAACCCAATTTAACTCCCACTTTAGCTGCCAAGTTTTCCACAGATTTCAGTTCATCCCATCCTAAAACCCCCACAATTTTGCAGCTGGTAGAAAACAATTCAATAGAAAGATGATGCCACCAGGGACATCCTTAAAAACACATATAGTTTTTCATTAGAAAAAATAAATCACATCAGGTCTTTCTTTACAGAATATGCTTTTCTTTTACAAATATTTTTTCTTAGTTTTTGCAATAAATAGTTCATCAGAGTAAAACAGTGTTTTATATATATTTATATATATATTGCTTTTTAATGTCATAATCAGTGCCAGGTATTGCCACAACTCCTTAGGGAGCCACAACCAGCAGCAGCAAAAATTGTGTATTGTTTAGTTCCTCATTTACAGCCAAGTTTCTTGTACTTCAAAAAACATACAATGATTCTGTCAAAAATCTGTGCCCACATCTTTGTCTATGGATTTTTACTGTCTGAAGAGAGCAGCAATAAGGAGACAAACCCAACAGTCCCTCTGTTTTCTTTTTCCAAGGAAGCACTTAGGTCTTCCCTGAAGCTGTTCCTACTCCTGAGTCGGAATCTCCTTGTTCAGAGCCCTGAGGGTGCTCTGGTGTCTCGTCTGCCTCATCCTCAGCCTCATCCCTGAGATTCTGGGAATCCTGTGGAATGACAGTCAGCTTGTCATAAATAAGATGTTCTCCTTGTGGAAGAGGAGAGAAGGGCTGTGGAGCAGGGGGAGGTTTGCTCAAGAACTGTGGACAAAAGAGGAAATGAGAATTAGGTTGCACTGGCTGGACCATCCTGCTTGCTTACAAATACTGTTTCTATCAAACCACAGGTACTGTTTTCCACACATCAGTTGGTTTTCTCTGTCCTCACAAGTCCCAGAGGGGCAACCAAGTTATATCCTCTCTAACATCCTGTTCCAGGCTTGGGAGCAAACTGGAAGTGCCTTTATTTGGAAGAATAACCCCAGGGGTGAGTGACTTCTTTAGGACAGAAACTTCTTGAAAAAAACTCAAACACCAAGTTTGAATTTGATTTGAAAGAAACACTAAAAACTGATTTGTCTGTAGGGGAGGGAGTTCACACAGAGTTTTGTTAAATACCTCCAAGAAATGTGACTTGTCTGTGCCACCTCAGAGAGCAGAGACATCAGTGATGCTTTAAATGTCACTTGAACAATAACCCTTTTGGCAAAGGTGAGGGAGGGGCTGTGCAGGGCCACGGAGTTCATTTTGGTATGGAAAGATGACAATTCCTCCCCCTGNAGGGCTGTGCAGGGCCAGGGAGTTCAGTGAGAAAATGACTTCATTTTGGTACTGAAAGATGACAATTCCTCCCCCTGCCCGCTCTGCTGACAGGCTGGAACAGCCTGAGCATCACCAGGGGCTGTGCAGGGGGCTATGGGAGGGTCTGCAGTGTCAGCACAGGCACAGCACCAACCCCCAGGCCCTGCAGGGCAGCTCTGCCTCGGCTCTGCTGCAGGAGCTGGGCTGGGTTTGGCTCCTGTGGGCTGGCCCTGCCTGTTCCTGTGCTGCACTGAACACAGACCCAGAATCCCAGACTGCTTTGGGTTGGGAGGGACCTTAAAGCTCATCCATCCCACCCCTGCCATGGGCAGGGACACCTTCCACCAGCCCAGGTTGCTCCAAGCCCCGTCCAGCCTGGCCTTGGACACTTCCAGGGATCCAGGGGCAGCCACAGCTTCTCTGGGCAACCTGGGCCAGGGCCTCCCCACCCTCCCAGCCAGGAATTCCTTCCCAATATCCCATCTCTCCCTGCCCTCTGGCAGTGGGAAGCCATTCCCTGTGTCCTGTCCCTCCATCCCTTGTCCCAAGTCCCTCTCCAGCTCTCCTGGAGCCCCTTTAGGCCCTGGAAAGGGCTCTCAGCTCTCCCTTCTCTTCTCCAGGCTGAACAATCCCAGTTCTCTCAGCCCTTCCTGAGAGCAGAGGGGCTCCACCCCCCTGATTATCTTGGTGGCCCTAAGAAGAAATAATTCTGAATTGAATTTTGCACAAGAAACAAGCTGCTCTATCAGGAACCCTGCTCAGTGTAATTCAAACAATAAACACAGGCATTATTACTATTGGACTCTTAGATTTTCCCAGCAAACTGTGACTTGAAATGTTCTGGCAGTAACCTGCAATCACAAACATTCACACAGTGAAACCACTGCCCTGGATAAAACACATTTCAGGTACAACTGACCTGTGGTTCCTGGGATGAGCCACTACAGCACAGTGTTCTCTGTGTGTAACAGGGGCAGTGGCCAGGTGAATGTCCACTGCCTCCTTTCACCTGCAACTTTCAGATTCCAGAGAATCAGAGATTCCTGGAATGGTTTAGGTTGGAAGGGACCTAAAGCTAATCCAGTTGCAATCCTTGCCATGGGCAGGGACACCTTCCCCTAGACCAGCTGTGTCTGCTACCCTGGGCCTGGCCCAGGTTTACTTCCCTGCTCTCATCACTGAAGTTAAAACTCGTTACTGCACTTGTGCCAGAACCTTGTGGCAGGAGAACAAATGTGCTATTTTAAGCCTAAAATGAGACAGGAGAGACTGAGATCTCAGTTGCTCACTGCTTAAATGAGGAACTGAAGTTGACACCTGTTATTCTCTCACTTTAAAATAAAGGAAAACATCCTGTTTCTGAGCCATATAAAGCTGCTTCCTACAAATTACAGTTTGCTGACAATCAGGTGCAAATGGAATAGGGCAAAATGAAAGAAGGTCTGAAGGTTTTGGCACTGAGAGCCTTGGAGAAGCAAGTGGTTTCACTGAAAAGGCCGATTTTCGTGTGTTAGGCAGAAAACAAACCTCTTTCAAGTGTTGTGGGAAAATATATGAAGGGCAGAAAACATGTTTGGTGAGTCGGATGAGATAAAAAAGGGAGAAGAAGCAAACGGGGACCGCTATGGCAACGGCCAACATGGATCCCATGAGAACTGTCACAATGACCCACACAGGAGTTACACCTGCAAGAGACAAGGGGGAAAGGAGTAAAACTGCAGTTATCCATTTCTGAGTCATTACTTTTGAATTATCACTTTCCCTATGGAATGCCCCACCCCTGGAATTGCCCGAGGCCAGGCTGGACAGGGCTTGGAGCAACCCGGGCCTTAAGGTCCCTCCCAACCCAACCTGGTGTGTGATCCCATGATTTCCCACTGCCCCCCTGCTGCCCCAGGCATTACCATTGTGGGTTGTCTTCTCACACAGCTCCCTGCTCAGCTGCCCTGTCTTGTTCCACTCGGGAATCACCGCCTGCACTTGGACACAGTAACACGTCCAGGGCTCCAGCTGGGCCAGGATTTCAGAGTTGTGTTTGGTGTCTACCTGAGAGACCTACAGAGAGAAACAGGGCAAACGTGAAGAGCATGAGAGCAGTGACTGGAATAGCTAAGGAATTAGCTAAGGAATTACAATTACACTCACAAAAGGACTGTGAAACCACTCCCACCACTGACCTTCTGGCTGCTTCCAGCAGCAGTAATGAAGTTTTAGGCTAATGAGAAGAGATAAATGAGATATCTTTGCAGGCAGGAACTGTCCCCAAGCAAACGAGAGCACTGCTGCACACAAACAATCTAACTGGAGAGGCAGCAAGTGGGATGGGTGAAGAGAAAACGGCCTCAAGCTGTGCCAAGGGAGCTTTAGATTGGAAACTAAAGTAGGAAAAATCTCTTCACCAAAAAANGACTGGAAACTAAAGTAGGGAAAATCTCTTCACCAAAAAAGGTGTCGAGCCCTGGCACAGGCTGCCCAGGGAAATGGTTGAATCATCACCCCTAGAAGTGTTCAAAAAGGTGTGGATGTGGCACCTGGGGACATGGTTTAGTGGTGAACACTGCAGTGCTGGGTTAAGGCTTGGGCTTGGTGATCTGAGAGGGCTTTTCCACCCTTCACAGTTCTGTGATCCTGGGATCCAGACAAAAGGAAAACCAAAAAAAGGGAGAAAAAGTCTTCTGGAGGCTGTGACTGACAGCAGAACTTGCTGTCTAGAGGCACAACTAGTCATGTGTCTGTAACTGCAGAGCAAGGATCCCTACAATATGTCCTTTTCTGTAGTAACAGATCCCCCCAGCCTGAGGAGACTCTGTAGCCAGGTTTCAATCTCTGAGCAATCACACACTTCAAAAATAAATTGTGAAGTTATACAGTGTTTGCTTCTTTGATCCCTAGAAAATCACTCGGATTTCCCCCTGGTTACAAGCGCAGACCCTGACTGCAGTTCCTCTGCTACATCCCCCTGAGTCTGCATCCCACATGCAGAGCTCCCTTCCTCTCTAGGAGGATGGGAATTGCAATCCAGTCTGCTTTTTGGGAAATGGTGAGTGCTCATTTTCTGGAACTGAATGCCAAAGAATTGGCAGGGTAACAAATACAAACCAGAATTATTCAGTGGAGCCCCGTTCTATGAAAACTGTGCTGACGTGAAAAGCACTAATTAGACTGTGACTGGTGTCTGCTGGGCTAAGGCTTCCTGTTTTCCTGTAATAGAACATGTGATCCTATAATTAATATATTATTTATGATCTTTTTCCATACACTGTGTGTGGAGAGGCCTTTTGGGATGAGTAACACATTTACCTGTGGAAGAGACTGTTCAGGAGAGGGAGAAACTGAATTACAACAGGCAGAGATGGAAGAGTGCAGGTGAGCACAGTTAATGTAAGGCCTCACACGTTTGGGGGGATTCAAAGCCCAAGATATCCTGAAGAGGGAGTAAACTCTCATAATGTAGCAGTTATTTGTAATTATGGAAAGAGAAAATTCCATCCATGCTACTGTTTAACTACACAGCCACCTGCCCCTGTGCTCCAAGTCACTGTTGCAGTGACTGCACTTGATTCCACTGTAATTAGTAGAGATCCAGTTTTACTTCAGTCCTGTTAGAATCCCAGAATCCCAGACTGCTTTGGGTTGGGAGGGACCTTAAAGCCCACCCAGTGCCACCCCTGCCATGGGCAGGGACACCTTCCACCAGCCCAGGTTGCTCCAAGCCCCGTCCAACCTGGCCTTGGACACTTCCAGGGATCCAGGGGCAGCCACAGCTTCTCTGGGCAACCTGGGCCAGGGCCTCCCAGAGCTTTCAGACCTCCCCAGGATGGTGTTTTACCAGGACAAGCACAGCTCAAAGTGCCAATACCCTGGAAGCAGAGGTCAGGTCTGTGGTGCTGCCTTTCTTCCAGTACAGGATCCTGTAGCTCCACGAGCCGTAGTATTGCCTCAGAGGCCACTTGTCCTGCTTCTGCTCAGCAAAGGGGCCACAGAAATCCACGTGCAGGGCCCCAGACTCTGACTTCACCTTCACTTCAGGGGGCCCAATCACTGCTGGGTGGGGGGAAGAGAAGAAAGAGGGGAATTCAGATTCATATTCATTTCAATTTGACATTTTATACAACCCACGATGATTCACATTTGAAACAATTTTTTCCTATTGGAAGAAAGTGATGTCTTTTCACAGGTCAGGTATAAATAAATCCTTTCCTTACAGAGAGGTCTGGAAAGGGGGTTGTTTTTTTGCAGTTAAACAACAGACACCAATGCAGACTCCACTCCCCATACCCTGGATTAGCCCAGTTCCCTTTTGCCAGCTGTGCTGACTCCTGGGAGAGGAAGGACTATTTCCATGGTTATTACTCACTTCTCCTTCTGGGTCAATCTGTCACAACATCTGTTTTTCCTGAGGAGACCCTCTAGTAAGTGTTTTAATGGGGTTTTTTCCCCATTGTGATTATTTTGAAAACCAGAAACCTTTGAATTATTGCTGCATGTGACACAGGGATGCGTCCAGGAGGGTTTGGAATGTCTCCAGAGAGGAGACTCCACACCCTCCTGGGCAGCTGTTCCAGGCTCTGCCACCTCCAGGGAAAGAAGTTTTTCCTCTTGTTGTGTTTTAGTTTCTGGCCTTGTCCTGTCCCTGGCACCACTGAGCAGAGTGTGGGACTGTCCTCTGACACCCCTTGGGGATATTTGTATGGATTGATGAATCCCCTCTGAGCCTTCCCTTCTCCACACTGACCAGGCCCAGCTCCCACAGCCTCTGCTCACCAGGGAGATGCTCCAGACCCCAAATCATCTCTGTGGCCCTCTTGGACCCTCTCCAGCAGCTCCTTGTCTTTCCTGGACTGTGGAGCCCAGAACTGGACACAACACTGCAGATGTGCCCCACAGGGCTGAGCAGAGGGGCAGCATCCCCTCCCTGACCTGCTCCAGTGCTCTTCCCAATGCTCTCCAGGATCCCACTGCCCCCCCAGGACACCTGGATGGATCATGGTCACCTTGGCACCCCCAGGACCTCCAGGTCCTTCTCCGCCAGGTCAGGCCAGCCCAGCACAGGAGGGAGTCACAGAAACACAGAACCTCAGGTATCTGTCTCCTGACCCCCTCTCAGACCAGCTGAGGAACACTGAAACCCCTCATGTCCTCCTTGGACATTAACCCAGCTGCCAGGGTTTCTTCCCAATAGTCTAAATCCCTGACTTGCCCATTCAGGAAAGCTGCTTTCCCAAAGCTAAACCAGCCCTCAAGGCCACAAACTCTTTTAAACAAATGTCAAACAACAGCTCTGTTAATGATTCACTGGTTTTCTCTCCACTCTGAGAACCCATCCACACTTTTTATTACATTTTCTTCTGGCTGTAGTTTATACCTTCAGAACTGCAATTTTTCCACACCATGTTTCTGTGCTTCTGTTCTGGGCAGAATTGTGGGACAATTATCTCTTTTAAAGAGATAACCAACAAAAGCCTTTGGAAAAACAAAGCTGTTAACTGTAAAATTCCACCTGGAAATCCACAAATGATGAAATGCAAGCGAGTGGAGGTGGGGCAATTAAAAACCATATTTGTGAAGGTTTTTCTCCAAGGTGAGGTGGAACAGAAGCTTCCTGTGTGATTTGGTGTTAATGGCTGTGAGAAGAAAAAAGCACGGGGTAACATTAACTAAATAATCTAAAATATATTTTTTGTAAGAATGTACAAACCACAGGATGCTCAGTGGCAAAACCCACTCTCACTCCCAAGCTCAGCAACACAATTAACATCTGTGCTGTGCACTCTAATCAAGGCAATGCCTAAATCATCCCTCCCAGAAGACTGTAAAGCTTTGCTAAGAGAATGGCAAAATTGTGTATTGTGAATATTGGGCAGGCAAGATTTCTTGACTGAAAATTAACCTTGCCCTGTAAAACTGCAGTTTTTTGAATTAAGAAAAAATTAAAAGAAAGCATTTTGTCTGGAAAAGCAATAAGGAAGGAAGGAAGGAAGTCAGTTTATTTATATATTTAGGAAGTCTGATTCCTTGAAGACAACCTCTCCCTGGCTGGAAAACTGAAATATCTTAAGGTAAAAAAGATACCTGATTAGAAAACCACCTCAAAAGAGATTTCAGGTTACCAATACACAACAGTGAACCCACTCTGCTTTCTGTCTTCAAGTGCTACAGCCTGGATTTTCAAGGGGCTTGGATGAGAAGGCGCCCTGCAGCTTCTCTGCCGGAGCCAAGGTGTGAGGGGCAGGGGAGCAGCAGTGCAGAGGGGAGGAGAGCAGGGGCCTTAGTGTCGCTCATGGGGCTGAAGCAGAGCCAAGGTGTGAGGGGCAGGGGAGCAGCAGTGCAGAGGAGGGGCACAGGGGCCTTACTGTCGCTCATGGGGCTGAAGCAGAGCCAAGGTGTGAGGGGCAGGGGAGCAGCAGTGCAGAGGGGAGGAGAGCAGGGGCCTTAGTGTCGCTCATGGGGCTGAAGCGGAGCCAAGGTGTGAGGGGCAGGGGAGCAGCAGTGCAGAGGGGAGGAGAGCAGGGGCCTTACTATGGCTCATGGGGCTGAAGCAGAGCCAAGGTGTGAGGGGCAGGGGAGCAGCAGTGCAGAGGAGGGACACAGGGGCCTTACTGTCGCTCATGGGGCTGAAGCGGAGGCTGCTCCAGGCCGAGTGCTGCGCTCCCAGCTCCGCGCGCACCTGCAGCGTGTAGTCCCCGTAGGCCGACAGCGAGGACACGTCGCAGCGCGTGGTGCCCAGCCCGCTCCGCACCACCTCGAACGCGTGTCCCGGCAACAGGGTGCTGAGGGAGACAGAGAACAGCGTGGGCTGTGTGCAGGGCAGCTGCTTCCCTCTCGGCTCACTGCAAAACCAGCACAGCCCCGCAGACAACCGGTCAGGACTCGTGAACGTGAAGGAACCACACCAAGGGTTTTATGTGCATCCATAAATCTGTGGTGAAGCAGGGATTAAAAGTGTGATTCAGTGACTGGAGGCACCTTTCCCGGCAGGGGTTACAACACTCGATTCAGCAGACAGGAGTGATCAGAGGAGTCTGCAAACATTCAGCCAAATCACTGTGCAAGGCACTGCTGCCCAGTCAGGACCTGCTCAGAGGAAGGTTTGGGTTGGGCATGTATGGAGAAGCCAGAGAAAACAGAGCCTGACAAGGGACCAGGAACTGCTCAGAGAAGAGAATTCCGGAAGGTTTGGGTTGGGAGGGGCCTTAAAGCTCACCCAGTGCCACCCTCTGCCATGGGCAGGGACACCTTCCACCAGGCTGGGTTGCTCCAAGCCCCGTCCAACCTGGCCTTGATTAATATATTATATGGTATTTAATGCATGCCATTCTTTCTGCTTTGCATCAAAAGCCCACCTAGGGAGGAAGTGATCAAAAGGTAATGGTTATCAAAACCCAGAACAATTTTCTTTAAGCTAAGCATGAATAGAAGACTCCAGGGAGACCTGAGAGCCCCTTCCAGTGCCTAAAGGGGCTCCAGGAGAGCTGGAGAGGGACTGGGAACAAGGGATGGAGGGACAGGACACAGGGAATGGCTTCCCACTGCCAGAGGGCAGGGACACATGGGATATTGGGAAGGAATTCCTGGCTGGGAGGGGGGGGGGGCCCTGGCCCAGGTTGCCCAGAGAAGCTGTGGCTGCCCCTGGATCCCTGGAAGTGTCCAAGGCCAGGTTGGACGGGGCTTGGAGCAACCTGGGCTGGTGGAAGGTGTCCCTGCCCATGGCAGGGGTGGCACTGGGTGGCTCCATCTGAGAGGTCATGGAAGGAGCAAATGCTCAACAGGATCCAGTCTCCTGAATCACAGGTAACAGCTATGTGATAAACCCCACACAGAGTGAATAACATCCATTGTTATTCAACATTAAAAGGTGTTTCTGGCTGTAAAAATAAAAGGTGCAAAGCTGCCTTGGATGTGAATGCACAGAAAATGCCTCTGCCCTGTTCTCAGCTCAGCACAGAAGCCTCTCACAAGCTAAAAGAAAGGGACAGCTCCTGATCTTCCTGGGAAGAGGAAAGGAATCACAAACACACAGCTGTAAAATGTGAATGAAGGAAAGCACAGCCCCCCAGACCCACCTCTTGGAGCGGACAGTGTAAGTGATATTCCCTCTGGGGAACCTCGGTGCGTCCCACTGCAAAGTGCTCTGCAGATTGACTGAGGTAATTCTTGCGTTCCTGGGCTTTGGCACCCTTCCAGCCACTGTGGGAGCAACCCAAACAAACAAACATTTCAGTTCCTCCAGCCACTCCTCAGTCATCCAAGCTTTAAATGCAGCCTCCTGCCTCAGATGCTTACTTAAAATCAGACCTCCATATAACTAATTTACACCCTGGTGCCTCTCGTGCCCTCTGAGCTTATGCAACACAAATTACCAGCACCAGTGACTTTCAGTAAGTCTTTATGACACCATCATTTACTGTGCATGGCTCACCTGGCACTGCCCAACGCTCAGGGCATGAACTCTCCCTGGGACTGGCAAACCCAAAAACTCCAGCAGCACTATGGGAATAACAGGGTGTGGGGAATGATAAACAGAAGTAAACCAGAAACACCTCTGAATGTAAGAGAGCCATTAAATTTAATAATCATTAATCGGCACTATTCACAAGTGACAGGAACAGTTGTTTTCTTTCCTTGGAACTGAATAAAAGAACTCCCAAAATAAAGTATTGATGAATGGTCCATTACTATTATGGTTTAATGATCTTTAAAAAATTGCTGGTATTGAAACTGAAATAGAAAAGATTCTGGCTCATTATTACAACACAAATGAGCAAGGCAAACAAACCCTGCCAGGTGAGATCAGGTCTGTCAGAGGTGTCAAACCTGATGACAGATGTTGTGAGATAACACAGAGCATGTGTCTACAGCTATCAAGGTTGGAAGAGACCTTCATGGCCATCCAGGCCCTAAACCATGGCCCCAAGGGCCAGTGGCTGCAGAAATAAATTAAATTAATGTGTCAATTATCCACCTTTGGAAGACAGGAGTTTGAAATCCAAGCCCAGCTTAAATAAAAACTATTTCAAACTCAATTCCTACAGCGTTGACCTCACACCCAACAAATCAACTCAAACACACTGCACATCACAAACTCAGAAGGCAGAATCACAGAAGGGTTTGGGTTGGGAGAGACCTCAAAGATCATCTCATCCTACTCCCTGCCACGGGCAGGGACACCTTCCACCAGCCCAGGTTGCTCCAAGCCCTCTCCAACCTGGCCTTGGACACTTCCAGGGATCCAGGGGCAGCCACAGCTTCTCTGGGCAACCTGTGCCAGGGCCTCCCCACCCTCACAGCCAGGAATTCCTTCCCAATATCCCATCTATCCCTGCCCTCTGGCAGTTTGAAGCCATTCCCCTTTTTCTGTCCCTCCATCCCTTGTCCAAAGTCCCTCTCCAGCTTTCTTGGAGCGCTGCCCTTGCTTTCAGGATGAGGTCTGCGATAGGCATGTAAATTCCTAGGAAAAGGCAAGGCTCCCTTCCCTGATGGCACTTCCTACCTGAACAACCTCCAGGTAGAATGTTTTATTGCACAACGTGGACGGCAAGATATGAAGAAATACTTCTGAGGGTTTAAGGTTTGTGCACAGAGTCCCAGGATCACAGGTTGGAAAAGCCCTCCCAGCCCATGGATCCCCCCTGTGCCCCATCCCCACCTTGTCCCCCAGCCCAGAGCACTGAGTGCCACATCCAGGCCTTCCTTGGGCCCCTCCAGGGCTGGGGACTCCAACCCTCCCTGGGCAGCCCCTGCCAAGGCCTCCCCCCCCTTTCCAGCCAGAAATTCCTCCTCATGTCCCACCTGCCCCTCCCCTGGCACAGCTGGAGGCCGTTCCCTCTCCTCCTGTCCCTTGTTCCCTGGGATTAGAGCCGGCTTCACACTCCTGTCATGGACAGTCGTTGTCCCACAGTGACACCCAGCCCTGTCCCATACAGTGACACCCAGCCCCGATCCCATACAGTGACACCCAGCCCTGTCCCATACAGTGACACCCAGCCCTGTCCCATACAGTGACACCCAGCCCTGTCCCGCACAGTGACACCCAGCCCTGTCCCGCACAGTGACACCCAGTCCTGTCCCATACAGTGACACGCAGCCCTGTCCCGCACAGTGACACCCAGTCCTGTCCCATACAGTGACACCGAGCCCTGTCCCATATGGTGACACCCAGCCCTGTCCCGCACAGTGACACGCAGCCCCCGGAGCGCGGCTCCGTCCCCACCCCCGCCTTTCCCGTCCGGGACTCGCAGCGTGTCCCAGCGCGGGCAGGACCGTGCCCGTCTCCCAGGGCGGACAGAGCCGCGGGGCAATAACGCCGCTGGGTGCCCCGCAGCACTCCGGGCTGTCCCCGCTGTCCCCACAGGGCACACCCGCCCGGCTGCCCGCCCGCTCCGGGGCTCTCGGCTCCTCACGGCGGCGGCGACCCCGCCGGCTCAGGCGCCCCCGGCTCCCCCGGGGCACCGCCACCCCCTTCCCGGCGGCGAGGCGGGACCGGGAGGTCGCTCCGTGCCTCCCTCCGGCCGCGGCGGACTCACCGCAGAGCAGGAGCCCGCTGAGCAGCGCGCCCCTGAGGGCGGCGGCCATGGCGGCTCCCGGCACCTCCCTCAGCGGCGGCGGGGCGGCCGCGCCATGGCTGCGGGAGCCCCGGAACCCTTCCGCTTCCCGGCGGGGCGGGGCGGGGTGCGGGACACCTCAGCCTCTCCAAAGCCTCCCCGCCTCGGCACGGCCCCCTTCCCCTTCCCGAAGGATCGTGCCCAGCCCCTGGAGCAGCCCAGCGGGAGGGGGAGGCTGTTGGTCGCTAACACAGGGTGTTAACGGGAGCCGGGAAGTCCCAGGCTCTGAAGCCTGGCAGCGGGGAGAGGAGAGGCCAGCATGAAGTGGGCAAATAAATAATAAATAAACAGACCCAGAGTCAAAAGTGATGTGAATTTCCCACTGCAAATGTTACCTGAGGAAAGCTTTATCTTCTACCTGCAGGGTCTGCCCCCCACCAAAGATGCCCACACCACTACTGAGAGAACCATGGAATGGTTTGGGTTGGGAGGGACCTTAAGAATCACTTCATTCCACCCCCTGCCATGGGCAGGGACACCTTCCACCAGCCCAGGTTGCTCCAAGCCCCATCCAGCCTGGCCTTGGACACTTCCAGGGATCCAGGGGCAGCCACAGCTTCTCTGGGCAACCTGGGACAGGGCCTCCCCACCCTCACAGGGAAGGGTTTCTTCCCAATTTCTCACCTAAATTTCCCCTCTTTCAGTTTGAACCCACCACTCCTTTGTCCTGTCACTGCAGTGCCTGATGAAGAGAACTTCTACCAGAACATCCCCCAGGAAGGGGAAAGGAGGGGCAGTTTTATTACTCAGAGTAAAAAGGGTTCTTCCTCAAGCTATTACTGAAAATACCAATTTTTTGTTGGGATTTAATCCATTTGCCAGCCATGGCAGCCAGAAACTGCTCGTGGGCAGAAAAGGAGGACCTAAGAGATCAAAACAAGGTGAAAAAAGTGGGTTTTTTTCAGCTATTCAATAGCTAAAACCCTTAAGACCTTAAGGTCTTAGCAGGCTAACTCACATTTTCTAAGGCAAGTTGGAGCCACGGGAAAAATCCATGCACGGATAAAAAAAAGTCCTATTTATGAAGTACAAATGTTAAGTAGAACTGTACAGCATAGGAACTTCTAAATGCCATAAAAATATTTTAATGGTATTCAATAATTGCACAAAATGATATAAAAAACGTATTTAATGCCTCGATTCACTGTTTTGTAAGTATTGTAAGTATTCTCTGCCCTTCATTATTTCACTTCATCTGCATCCTCTACAAAAATACAGCAAAACATCCAGCAAAACAGGTTTCAGAGAAATCCAGTGAAAGGGTAAAGAAAAAAAAAATTTGAAAAAGTGGTCTGGTTGAGAGACCACCCTTCCACCAGCCCAGGTTGCTCCAAGCCCCGTCCAATCTGGCCTTGGACACTTCCAGGGATCCAGGGGCAGCCACAGCTTCTCTGGGCAACCTGGGCCAGGGCCTCCCCCCCCTCCCAGCCAGGAATTCCTTCCCAATATCCCATCTCTCCCTGCCCTCTGGCAGTGGGAAGCCATTCCCTGTGTCCTGTCCCTCCATCCCTTGTCCCCAGTCCCTCTCCAGCTCTCCTGGAGCCCCTTTAGGCCCTGCAAGGGGCTCTCAGGTCTCCCCTGAGCCTTCTCTTCTCCAGCTCTGTCTGTAGGGGAGGTCCACGCTCACAGAATGTTGATAAGAAGACAAGATCTGTCTGTTTAGTACAGAAATAAAAGTTGGACAATATGGGCTCATATGCTATAAAGTAACAGTGGCTCTCCCTAATTCACCTCCTCATGTACCCCGTTACTTGGTCCATGTCTGACTCTGACGAGTCGCTTTCCTCCTCTGAAGGAGAGTTCTGCCACTCCTGGAAGCCATCACCACCCAGTGCTTTGGGCACGGTGCCCGGGTCAGCCTTTGCTTCCAAGGCATGGGCACACAGCCCTTCGNCCCGTCCGTGTCCGTGTCTCCTGCCAGGTCGGTGTGGTGCTCCTCAGCCCCAGGAGGGTCAGGGGGTGTGAGGTCAGGGGCCTGGGTGTCACTGTCCTCACAGGGCCTGTTCTCTGAGTACTGCACGTGGGCCGTGCCAGGGGCAGGGGGGGCTCTGCCCAGCACCTCCCTCCTCGTGTAGTTGTGGTCCCACAGGGCACTGCTGTCACTGTCCTCGCTGTCACTGTCACTGTCGCTGCAGCCGCTGGCCTTGCGTTTAACCTCTCTGGGGATGATCTCCACAGAGTGTACTTCTTCTGATGGAAATATCCAGGAGAGGTAGACCAACCTCCTGATGGATTCCTAAAGGAGCAAAGGGAATTAAAAACATTACCCAAACTTGCACAACATGCACAGGAAAACATGAGCAACAACACGAGGCTGCCAAACATGTGTCATGTTTTTGAGTTTTTCCACAGAGTTCAGGGCATTTAGGACTGTTCCCTCTTCTCCATTTCTGAAAATCACAGAACCACAGGATGGTTCGGGTTGGAAGAACCTCAAAGCCCATCCAGTGCCACCCCTGCCATGGGCAGGGACACCTTCCACCAGCCCAGGTTGTTCCAAGCCCTGTCCAACCTGGCCTTGGACACTTCCAGGGATCCAGGGGCAGCCACAGCTTCTCTGGGCAACCTGGGCCAGGGCCTCACCTCCCTCCCAGCAAGGAATTGCTTCCCAATATCCCATCTATCCCTATTCTGTTTCAGTTTAAAGCCAAAACACGACAGCCTTCACTACAAATCCAGGTACACTGGGCAGCCACAGAAATGACACTAGTGCCAGTGTCTGGAATGTAATGATTTAATTCTAATTTCTGAGAGTAAAAGCTCATTTTAGAAACACATCTTAAACCTCAGCCAAGTCTTGCAAATCTCCCTGAGCTCTTGCAACTACGTGATTGATTTTATTGTCTTTTAGAAATTACTATTTGAAGCAATTTTAACATCCCAAGCTCCATTTTCCCCCTGCATTTCCAAGGATTATTTAATATCCAAAACACTGAGGGAAAATATTGACAATAAATAAAAAAATAAACCTTACACACTGCTTGGCAAAGTCACGTTCAGCAATTTTAGGGATGTGAAGGTAATGACACAGCAAAGAATAGAAACAAGTCCAAATGTCTTAAAAAAAGGTGAGACCAATCTGCTCTGGGTATGTTTGCAGAAAATGGAAAATATTTACACTGAAAACCCCCACAGAATTAAATGTAAAAGAAATTAGAGGCTATAAAAATAAAACAATCAAGCAAAGATGGATAGAAACAGTTTTGCTCAAAATCTAGTGGCAGCTCAGTCTCTCCCATGAAAACTAAAGATTAGCTGGCTCAGGACTGGCTCCCTCAAGTGCCAGAACACTCAGTCACAGAAAAAGAGTGATTATTTTATTCAAAACAGTGGACCAATTCCTCCTGCAGTCTCTCCTCCCAGGGCAGGTTCTCCAGCCCTTTGCTTTCCCCCTGGGCCCTGCTCTGCACCCTCTCCAGTCTGTCCACATCTTTGTTGTGCTGTGGGGATCAGAACTGGGCAGAGTATTCCTGACAAGCACCGAGCAGGAGGGGATGATTCTCCATCTCTGTGGGTAACATGTCACAGAAGGAGAAAAAATGGTTTTGAGAAAGACTGAATATTTGTTCTTAAGATCAGACAAGACTTAGCAGCCTGCAGATTATCTTTGACAGAGATAAATTAAACAAACTGCAAAGTAAACATTCTGTGTTCTTACAAAACTTGTACCTAATGCACAGGATTAGAAATTCCAGGAGGTACACTTCCTCCTCCCAAGCAGAAAGGTTAAATCCCAGAATTACCACGTACCAAGGCACGTGGCAGTGACTTGCTCTGAAGAAAATAACCTCCTGCATGCAGACACTTCAAGGCAGCAGCCATTACCAGTGAGACACACACAGCACCTGCCACTGCAGCTACGTTATAACCTGGGGAGGAAAAGACAATAAATAAACAGAAATGAATGAAGTGCACCACGACCACACTTCACACTCCACATTCACAGCAGCTATGGAGAACAATTTCAGTTAGAAGGGACCTCTGTAAGCCAAAGTCAAAACAAGACCAAATCTCAAATTAGATTCAGGAATTTAAAAAGAAATGACACCATCTTTGATCTTTGTGCAGTGAGTGGAGGTTTGTGTGGCTCACAGGGCTGCCAAGAGATTTGTTGCCCCATAGCGGATGGGCTTTTGTATTTCACTGACAAATCCTCACAATGTTTCTCTTTTGGAAGGTACTTTCTCTCTGACACTGAGGCCCCATCTCTGCTCCCTGTGACAGGGGCAGGAGCCAGGGAAGGGCTGGAGCTGTGCCAGGGCAGGGGCACTTGGAGCTCAGCACAAGGTTCTTCCCCCAGAGGGTGGTTGGCACTGCCCAGGCTCCCCAGGGCAGTGGGCACGGCCCCAAGGCTGCCAGAGCTCCAGGAGCCTTTGGACAACGCTCTGAGGGACAGGGGGGAGTGTTGGGGTGTCCTGGGCAGGGCCAGGGCTTGCACTGGATGATCCTGGGGGTCCCTCCCAGCTCAGGATATTCCAGGATTCTGTAACACCTCTCATTTTTCAGGACTGAGCTGTAAATCTCCCCACACCATCCCTCCAGACAACCCCTTCCAGCACAGTCACCTGGTCGAGCCATGGAGTCTGAAGGGACACATTTCCAGGGCGAGGGGATGGAATGTTTGTTCAGGGATGCAGCGACCACAACAGACACACAGTAATTCCTACTTGGATACAATTCCTCGATGACAGTACTAAAAACTTCTTCAGTGGTTTTCTCCCATGGCCTCTGCCAATGAAAGTCAATAGTTTAAAGTCAGTTATTGGCCTAAAAAGAGATCCCTGGTCATTCTCCCAGACCTGCTTCTCGGTGGTAAGATTATGCTGGCCACTGTCTTTCTTCTAAAAAAACCACATTTCTATGCTTTCTTTTGCTTCCACTCACATAATCACATCTGGGGACCCACTCACCATTTTATGCTTTCCTTGTTTCTCCCCTAAAGCACAAATAAACCTCAATGTTCTTTACCTTATGCTCTCCATTTTGTGATTTCAGTGTTATTTCATAATCAAGCTCTTCATATATATCAATTAAAGAGAGCAGCTTTCCCTCTTCCCTGTAGTGAGAGGTTGGCAGCTTTATGGTGACATTTATGCAGTTTGCACAAGGAGTGATATTAACTTCTGGTGGTCCCAGGAATGCTATTGAAAAACAAGAAAGGGAAAAGATTATGGAAAAAATATACTATATATACTATATATTCAGTACCATCTGTATTTTGGTGATGGATATGGAGCTGACTAAGCAGACTCCAGAGTATGCCACTGCTGGAATTCCACAAGGCCTTGAAGCATTTAATTCCCACAGTCAAATTATAACTTCCCACAGGACTAGATTTTAAAACCAGAAAGGAGTAGAGGGAAGGGGAAGCAGAAAGGGGTCAGAGGTTTTGCTTCAGCTTCACAGAGATCTGAGCTTTGTATCTACCTGAGAGAAAAGCTGAAGTTAATGCATAGAATCCCAGACTAGTTTTTGGGAGGGACCTTAGAAAACCACTCAGTGCCACCCCTTCCACCAGCCCAGGTTGCTCCAAGCCCCGTCCAACCTGGCCTTGGACACTTCCAGGGATCCAGGGGCAGCCACAGCTTCTCTGGGCAACCTGGGCCAGGGCCTCCCCACCCTCCCAGGGAAGGATTTATTCCCCATATCCCATCTAACCCTGCCCTCCTTCAGCCCAAGGCCATCCCCCTTGTCCAATCCTTTCTACCAACCCCAGGGCTGAGGTGCTCCAGGTCTCCTCCTCAGGGTTGTGCCCATTCTCCCCACTCCCTCCAGTCTTCCCTCATTTCCAAGCCTGGAGGAGGCCACAGCAGCTGCCTCTGGGCTGAATCCAGAGGGAATATGACCTGTTTCTCCTCCATGGTCCTCCAACTTTTATGTCACTACTCCAAGACACAAAACCAATGTGGTTTTTTTTTAAGTTATGTATCTTTTGCACTTCAGAGATTTTTACTTTGTGTTTGGCAACACTTGACACAATGCTATATCCTTTATATTTACATATATATATATTTTATTTCAAAACCAGATTTTCAATTTCAAGTCCATTTATCAGAACTATTATCAGCCACTAATTTTAAAGAAATTAAGTCTGTAAGTGACTTATACAATATACAAATAGCCACTGATCCAGTTAGTTTGGAGTCTCACTGCAAAGACAGAATATAATTTATACATCAGCTGTTGACAGAAACTTCTCAAATGAGAAATGCAAACAGAGAACTTACTCTGAGTTAATGGCACAAAACGCAGTATGGAAGAATTGAACACCTCAGTTCCTCTGATGCTCTGAACAAATGCATAATACTCATTGGACCTGTGTTTGAAATCCTCTGTCAGGTCACAGGAGAGCTGTGCAGTGCCTGAGCACTGCCTGGCAGTTGCCCAGTTCCAGTTCCTGTAAAAAAGGGAAAAATAATCTGAATTCTTATATAAGAAAGCATGGGAGTGTGAGGAAAGCATTTCTCAGTGAAAAAGCAAGAAAACCTCAGCCTTAGTTTTTTCACAGAATCCCTGAGGCTGGAAAAGCCCTCCCAGCCCATGGATCCCCCCTGTGCCCCATCCCCACCTTGTCCCCAGCCCAGAGCACTGAGTGCCACATCCAGGCCTTCCTTGGGCACCTCCAGGGCTGGGGACTCCACCACCTTCCTCCTGTTTGAGCCAGTAAACAGTAAAAGTTGAATTTGTGCTTTATTTTCTAGACTTGCCTGTGGTGTCTGTACAGCACACTGTAGGATGTTGGCACAGCTGGGTCATTCTTTGCCTGCCAGGACAGGATGTGCTGGAAGTTGTGCGACTCCATTCGCAGGTTGTAAGGAGGCTCTCCCAGAATTCTTTCTAGAAAGACAAAAATAACACCAACAAACAACACACCAAAATGATGGCAAGCAAGTGTGAGACTGCAACAATTCTACTAAACAAACCCAGTTAGAACAACTCAGTATTTGCCCCCAGAGCAATAAAGCAACCAGAGGACAGAGTTCAGCACAACAGACACAGCGCTGCAAGGGCCGGTGCTCCTGGGCTACATTTCCATTCAGTCCCTCCTTCAAAAAGCATGAAGTATTAAAATGAAGCTTGGTGAGGGTGTGCAAGCCATGAAATGTGTTAGGAAAAGCATTTGAAAGATGATCAAAACTCTTACCAGGCAAGGTGCCAACAGCTGCAGACAGAAAGCCAAGGTACACTGGAAATTGAAACTGGGAGTTAATGCACTTGTGTGTCTGCAGGACATCAGTGTAACCACTGCCAATACCCATGGACACTGCTGGGGTGGTCAAAACAACAAAACTTCTTCTGAACAAAGGACCTTTCACTGTACACCCACTGCGACTTTTATACACTTTCCTGACCATACATGTCAGGGCACAATTGGTGTCTCGTTAACATAAATAATTTACAATTGGACACATAAACCATGCATGTCTGTCAACAATGACTCAGCACAACAGACAGGAAAGCCATTCTGTGTTACATCATGTGTTTGCCACCTTGCCATGTGCAACAGTTCCATCTTCAGTTCTCACAGAGACCCCAGACCAGCTGGGCCCCCCACAGGACACGGGCTCAGTATTCCCTCAGTGGCACTGTGTCCTTCTTTCACATCTTCCTCCTACTTTCCTCCACACTTCCCTCCTGCAGAGCCTGGGAGAACTGATCCCTGTCATTAATCCAGCGTTCTTGGAGCACTCCACTGTGCTCAGGCTCCTGCTGATCCTTCCAGACGGGGTTCAAAACTCAGTGTGAACCAACACACCCAAGATGTTCTTGTCAAATACTGTCTCAGAGGGCTCTGCCTGTATTCCAGGTCCCTCAGTCTGTCTATTAAACACCATTTCAAGTCATGACAAGAAATTTAGAACGGATCTGGGAAAATATTCTATTATTGCTGGAATCATTCTCAGGGATTGTAGAATCCCAGGATGGTTTGGGTTGGAAGGACATTAACGCCCCCCCAGTGCCACCCCTGCCATGGGCAGGGACACCTCCCACCAGCCCAGGTTGCTCCAAGCCCCGTCCAACCTGGCCCTGGACACTTCCAGGGATCCAGGGGCAGCCACAGCTTCTCTGGGCAATCCAATATTCCAGAGGTTCCTACATCCTCCTGCATAACCTTCCTAAGAGACTGTTCATCCCCCCAGGGTCTCACTATATCCAGACTCTTTTCCTTGGCCAACACCATCTTTGATCATTCCCATCTTTTCAATGTGGTGCTTCACAACACTCTGGAAATTGCTCTGCCTGACATTTCTGATTTTTTCACTCAAGCTCCTCCATTCTCCCGTCTGCTTTCTGAGTGCAGCCAATAGAAACTTCCTGTCTTCATTTGAAGGCATTTTGTGGTCATTCCTCTGACTCATGAGATGCCAACTCCTACACTCAGTTGACCAAAAAAGTTACTACTACAATTTCAAACATTTTTTCTCATGCTTTAGATGAATTCCATGGGAAAAATCGGCCAAGTTACTTCATTATCTTCCCTAAAACTCTCTTTTGTCTTGACCTGACGTGTCAACAAGATGGGCCACAGTAAGAATGACTGTGACAAGAGTCCCAGAACTCTGGGACATACATTAAAAAATAAAACCATTTATGGAGACCCCCAAATGATGGTTAGGACAGGACTATCACACAGGGATTGAGGTTGGAAGGGATCCTTGGATTCAGCTCCTGACTTTGTGAAACACAGAACCAGAATACATATTCCTGGTAGAGGGGATTGGCAACAGTTGTGCCAGTGGGAACTGACATGCTGGGAGCATTTCCCTGGGGATCAATGCAGCTATTTTATGGTCTTTGGCTACTTTTGCAGAGAACTGGAAGAGGAAAGGCAACATTTCCTACTCAATTAATTAAAGAGATCTCTGCACTGATTCTTTGTGGTCACAGAGCAGTGCCCTAAGAATTGCCCTTTCCTGAGTGGTGGCACATCCAGAACACACTGATCCATCTGGGCCTCAGGTTTGCTGAGATCACTTGGGAAGGACACTCAGCCAAGTGTCTCTGATCAGTGCAGCTCTCTGGCCATGTGTCTCACAAATTAGGCTGTGCCCCCAGCAGCCCCTCTGAACTGGGATGCAAAGACATGGAGCAGCAAACTTGAGTTGCACATGCAGGAAATTTATGTTTCCACAGGGCAGAAAACTCCTCTCTGAAGTTTCATTTTGCCATTCAAACCACAGACATCCTCTTTCTCCTCCTTGCACTTGTTCTTCCACGTTAATACTGAACAATAAACATCCCCTGAGAGAACTGCAGTTAGAAGCAGAACAACTGATTCCTTTCCAGGTAGTAACAGATGTAACAGGTGAAAAAGCATCCAGTGGGGATGAATAACAAAGCAGTATTTTAACTGTTATTATTCTTTAGCTGCCACAAGCTCAGATCTGTAACTATCCATGCCAGCTGCCTTGCTGGTGTAGTTCCTGTTGGCAAAAACGTTTCTCTGTTCTGTCGATATTTAATGTTTCAATGTCTCTTCCCCATGGCAACCAAATTCCATTTAGCTGGAGTTCAAACAGCCTCTGAACTTTGTTTCAACAAACATATTTAGCAAAGAAAGTTGAACAGTTGCAAAACTGTTTATGTTACACTTACATAAGAGACACAGACAAGAAAAAACCTCTTTGGCCAAATAATTGAGAACACTAAGACAGGGCAAATGAAGATGGTTTGTGAACTGAGTGGGGAATCTTCTTTACCATCCTGGAGTTTCTAGTCATCCCTGGAAGTGTCCAAGGCCAGGTTGGATGGGGCTTGGAGCAACCTGGGCTGGTGGGAGGTGTCCCTGCCCATGGCAGGGGTGGCACTGGGTGGGCTTTGAGGTCCTTTCCAACCCACATCAGTCTGTGACGATGATCTTACTATTTTTACACAAATAAATGATGCTAAGAAACCACTTTCTCACCAAAACTACAGCTCTGCCAAACTATGTTTGTTGTACCTGCTAACCCAGAAACTAAGGAGTGCTGAAAAAGTTAAATAAGGAATGAAAACCAACATGTCCCAATAAGAGCTCACTGCACATTCAGAGAGGCAGAACCATGGACTAGTTTGGGTTGGAAGGGACCTCACAGCCCACCCAGTGCCACCCCTGCCATGGGCAGGGACACCTTCCACCAGCCCAGGTTGCTCCAAGCCCTGTCCAACCTGGCCTTGGACACTTCCAGGGATCCAGGGGCAGCCACAGCTTCTCTGGGCAACCTGGGCCAGGGCCTCCCCACCCTCCCAGCCAGCAATTCCTTCCCAATCTCCCATCTCTCCCTGCCCTCTGGCACTGGGAAGCCATTCCCTGTGTCCTGTCCCTCCAGCCCTTGTCCCCAGTCCCTCTCCAGCTCTCCTGGAGCCCTTTTAGGCCCTGGAAGGGGCTCTGAGTTCTCCCTGGAGCTTCTCTTCTCCCAGATGGACAATCCCAATTCCCCCAGCAGAGGGTTTCCATCCCTCTGATCGTGGTTTCTGCACAGAGTGGAGTGTGCAGACATAAGACATGAGATCCTTATCCTGTGAATAACTCCAGGGGCACCTGGACACACAACAGCCCCTTACTTTGGCAATTCAGCAGAATTATCAGGCAAAAACCCCCTATAATAGAAAATCCTGTGTAACAGAAAGGTTCAGGTACTCACCAAGTTGATAGAAAGGCATTGGCACATCCATCAGGGTTGCCATGGAGATTAACAAATAACCCCCCCTGCTTGGAAAACAAACATTTTGCTTCTGTACCTACAAATACATGGGAAAAAAAATCACATTCAGCAACTCATCCTAATAAATTATCCCAGTAAATTATCCCAGTAAAGTTCTTGGAGATAACCCTGTATATAGACCTTGGTTTATTTTAACCTCTCCAATGTTTGGGAGAGGACAGTGGTGCTGCAAGAGTTACAGCTTTGGGGGAGGACCATGATCCTTAAAATTTTATGACAATTTTAGTCAATTTTATGACAAGAGCATTTCTTTTTTTTTTAACATGAAAGAGCTCTCACCACTTCAAATAAAGACAGAAACCACTGTATGATTGTTTGTTTTAATTCTGCATTAAGACAGCACCTGGAAATTCTATGCCACTCACTCCAACTTTGTAAATACAAGGAAAATAAACACTGGTTGGCTTTGTTTGAAATAGTACCTGAACTCATCACTTACAAAAGGTGTTTCCAGAAAGAGGGTAGATCAGGAAAGAAAAATTAATTATAAGGAAGTTATGGAATTTATATTCTAATTCTTAATGCATAAGATCTGTTAAAATATTCCTTCTCTTCAATGTTATTATTCTCCTCTATTTAATATCCTCAGGGTATTAATATTCACAAGATCTGGTTTTGAATTAGCTTGGCAAGGGTACAACTATTTCTAAAGAATCCTCTCCACAAGTTTAATGAAAATAAATTGCTTTTTATTTAGAACTGTTTGAAAACACAACTGAAATTATTTTCTCTGCAAAACAAATATCTTAAAATTGAAAATCACGACAGAGCACATTATGGTCAAACTTATGTTTACACACCCATATATTAATGCACTTGTATATAATGCACTTGTTAAAACAAAATGAGCTAAGAGAACCCCTTATCTGAGCAGTCAATCTTCCTGTCTCAAAGTCCTGGCACAGCTGGAGCAAGTCACTGGCTGAACATTGGGAACTTGCACCTGTACAACTGACAATCTTAATTCCACAGACAAAGAGAACATTCTTTTCCTTCAGTTTGGTTCCCTTCACTAATTCATTCAAGCATGAGAAGCATTTAAACAAGAGCTGCACCTGCAGGGTGGGATTTTCCAGGTGGTTCACAATTTTCCTGTGAGGAGAAAGCCTTGAGGACCCTGAAGTCACTTAACAAGTTATTTCCTTTATGTATTAATCCCTGCAATCAATCCAGGCCATGTTCCAAGCACTCCAGGACCAGTGTTGCATTTACATACCTTGGATCCATGCTGTCAGGAATAACAACTATCCCACTCTTGGAATCTCAAGTGGCTCCTGGAATGCTCTGGATGCTGAACGACACCAGTGTCTTACATGATGCACATTCCAAGTAAAGCTGTGTGTTCAGCACCTTCAAATATGTGAGAAAACGTGCTAAAATGTCTTTATCTCCAGAGCTGCACAGGTCTCTGAAGCTGGATGTCCTCTGCAGACCTATCAATGCTGGTGAAACTCCAGGGAAAATTCCAGGGGAAATTCCAGGGGAAGACCATTTCTGTCAGAACTCTGCTCAGCTTTTGTGACTCCTCCTCTTCAGAGCTCCAGGAATCTCTGCAGAGAAGCCATTGAAACACCAGTGAGTGCAGCCCCTCCTCGTCCAGCCTGTGTTCACAGGAATTCCCTGGGGAGCAGCCTGGAGGCCCCAGCACCTCCAACACTCTGCCTCACACTTCCACATCAGCCACAGCTGGAGTTCAGGGCTGGAAGGGACCTCAAAGCCCACCCAGTGCCACCCCTGCCATGGGCAGGGACACCTTCCACCAGCCCAGGTTGCTCCAAGCCCCGTCCAACCTGGCCTTGGACACTTCCAGGGATCCAGGGGCAGCCACAGCTTCTCTGGGCAACCTGGGCCAGGGCCTCCCCACCCTCCCAGCCAGGAATTCCTTCCCAATATCCCATCTGTCCCTGCCCTCTGGCACTGGGAAGCCATTCCCTGTGTCCTGTCCCTCCATCCCTTGTCCCCAGTCCCTCTCCAGCTCTCCTGGAGCTCTGAGGTCTCCCTGGAGCTTCTCTTCTCCAGGTGAGGCCAGGGCCTCCCCATCCTCCCAGCCAGGAATTCCTTCCCAATATCCCATCTCTCCCTCCCCTCTGGCAGTGGGAAGCCATTCCCTGTGTCCTGTCCCTCCAGCCCTTGTCCCCAGTCCCTCTCCAGCTCTCCTGGAGCCCCTTTAGGCCCTGCAAGGGGCTCTCAGGTCTCCCTGGAGCCTCCTCTTCTCCAGGTGAACCCCCCCCAGCTCTCCCAGCCTGGCTCCAGAGCAGTGGGGCTCCAGCCCTTGGATCAACTCAGTGGGTCTTGGATTCAGCCTGGATTGGGTTCAATCAGAAAAAAAAAAAGCAGTTCTGAAGTTTTGAAAGCCACTGGCTCACATTTCAGAAAATATTCCACCTCAGTTAAGCAGAAAACACACCCTGTTCTTCCAAACAAGGAGATGGTGCTTTTATTCATAGAACTCTACTTATGGGAATATTGAGACAGACAAAGACTGACAGCACAGGAGATGTTCCAGGCAGGGAGTTCTGCAGGGGAATGTGTTAAACCTGCAGAGGTAAATCCCACAATAGCTGGGGCTGGAAGGGACCTCTGGAGATCACCAGTCCAACCCCCTGCCCAGGCAGGGTCACCTGCAGCAGGTGACACAGGGATGTGTCCAGGTGGGGTTGGAATGTCTCCAGAGAGGAGACTCCACGCCCTCCCTGGGCAGCTGTTCCAGCACTCTCCATCCTCCATGGAAAGAAATTCCACTTGTTGTGTTTTAATTCATGGCCATTGCTCCTCACCCCATCACGGGCACCACTGAGCAGAGTCTGGCACCATCCTGACACCCCTTGGAGACAAATACAATCACCTTCACCACTGAAACCACATGAACCAGGGAAATGCACTGAGAGCTGTGGTGTGATTCCCACACTCTTTTGCTGGGGGACTTCGGATAAGTCATTTCTAAGGATATAAAAATAACTTAACCTTAAAATCCAAGTGCATTAACCAGCAGCATGTTTTCCATGGGCTGCCACAGTGCTACTATGAGGGCACAGCCCCCAGCTGTGCCAGGGGAGGCTCAGTGGGACATGAGGAGGAATTTCTGGCTGGAAAGGGTGGTGAGGCCTTGGCAGGGGCTGCCCAGGGAGGTTTGGAGTCCCCAGCCCTGGAGGTGCCCAAGGAAGGCCTGGATGTGGCACTCAGTGCTCTGGGCTGGGGACAAGGTGGGGATGGGGCACAGGGGGGATCCATGGGCTGGGAGGGCTTTTCCAACACCAGTGACTCTCTTTTCTATCATGAAGGTCAGTAATGAAAAGATGGAAGCAAAGCACAAAGCAATAGACCCAAGAGACCGTGGGGGATCCACATCCAGTACAACCATTTCCTTTTGACAACCATCAAGAAGGAGCCCAGGGAGGGACCAGCGTGGGGCACACCGGGACACCCCGCAGACCCGCGGGGGTGCTCCAGCCTGACGGGGGGACACAACAACGTGACAACAGGCGCTGCCACAGCCCAGCTTTTCCTTACAAACATCAGGCCTTGTTGCAATAACCCACAGCAAACCCCACACCTCACACTATTACTGGGCTCAATTCCGCGGGCGGTGACGCCGCCGAAGGTAAACCCCGGGGGTTTTGGGGCTGAATGTGCGGTTCGGGTGGTGTCACCCCCAGAGGCGCCGCGGGGACACCCACTGGGGCCCCACACGGTGCCCACAGGACCCAGAGACATTTCCAGGAATCCCGAACACCGAGCGCAGCTGCAGCAGCCGGGCAGGCGCCCAAAGCCCTCCCCTGCCCGGCCGGGGACGGGAGGGCGGCCCCGCTCTGGCTGCTCTGTGGAGCCGCTCCACTGCCACAGCACAGCGCGAGGGAGAGCGGGGGGGCACCACAGGGCACACGGCGCTGCTCTCCAGCCGTACCTCGCAGCGGAGAGTCCCCGCCGGCTCCGCTCCGGCTCCTCATCGATCGGCATTGCTCCTCATTGTTCCTCACCGATCCTCCCAAGCCCCCATCGCTCCCTCGGTCCCACCCGGGCCGCTGCCGAGCGGCAAATGGCGCCGGGTCCGCTACAGCGCGGGGTGGCCACGCCCCCACCCACCAGGCCACGCCCCAATCGCCCGTCAATCAGCCCTTCTACTCCCCAGGCCACGCCCTCAAACACATCAGGTCACGCCCCCTCAGAGCAGACCACGCCCCCGGATGCCAAAGGACCGCGCATCCATCCCGCAAGGCCACGCCCCATCCATTGAACCACGCCCCATCCACCAGGCCCCGCCCCCAGATCGCACCACCACGCCCCAGCCGCCAGGCCCCGCCCTCAGCTCCTCTTGTGGCGCTTGCCCCAGAATCTGTTGTTTTTTCTTGCCTGTTTTTTTTCCCGAGGTGAATTCACTGCTTCTGCTCTCCCAGGGTTTCGTGCTGGGCTGAAGACGCTGACATTGCGCTTTCCTCCCCCTTTAGCATTTCCTTCTCCCTTTTTCTGTTCATTCCCCGTGTCTCCACGTCTTTAAACCACAAATACAGCAACAAAGGAGATCTTCAGTGATTTTAGGGTGAGTGACAGGCAGTTCTTGTAACTAGGATTAAACTCAGGAATGACTTTTTTGGGATTATCCTCTGTGTTGGGGGCAAAGCAGAACCAGAATTCAGTTTCCACACATTTTTAGACAAGTCACCAAGTTGTAGCAATTACCAATATAAATATAAATTACCTCTCATCATGGTCTGTCTGGGACTTCGCAGTGAATATATGTATTATAAATATAAATACGGCTTCCACTCGTAGCTGTTCCTGATTCTGGACCCTCAGCAAAGGGCTCTCCCTCAGGAATGGACCCGATGCACGCAGAGAGGGCCACAAACAGGAGTGGAACACTGCCCCTGCAGCCTGGAGTGCATGGGGAGCCTGGCCTTGGGCTCTGCTGTAGGGTACACTGACTTTATTTGCCAAAGAAAACCGGGAAGGAATTGCACAGCTGACATTCACTGGCCTTGCAGACAGCTGATTTTCTTAGTTCTGCTGCTGTGTGTCTGTGTGTGCACAGGGATGAGGAGAGAAGGTTCTGAGGAACCTTCAGTGGGGGCTTGGAGTGCCTAAAGGGGCTCCAGGAGAGCTGGAGAGGGACTGGGGACAAGGGCTGGAGGGACAGGACACAGGGAATGGCTTCCCAGTGCCAGAGGGCAGGGAGAGATGGGAGATTGGGAAGGAATTCCTGGCTGGGAGGGTGGGGAGGCCCTGGCCCAGGTTGCCCAGAGAAGCTGTGGCTGCCCCTGGATCCCTGGAAGTGTCCAAGGCCAGGTTGGACGGGGCTTGGAGCAACCTGTGCTGATGGAAGGTGGCCCTGCCCATGGCAGAGGAGTAGAAAGGGATGGTGTTTAAGGTCCCTTCCACCCAAACCACTCTTTGTTTCTACATAAATCCCTGTTTCTGTGCCTGTCCCTGGGTGAGCAGTTGCTCCCTGAGGAATATCCCCTGTGGTGCTTGCAGCAGGTCAGTGCTGGATGAAGAGCATCTCCTGACATGTGAAACGCCGTGAAAGGCTGACCCTGAGGGGAGAGAGGTGTTTGGAGGAAGCAGCTGAGACACTGAATTTCCTGTTCAGTGAAAGCATCTGCCCTCTGCTGCTCTTGTTGCAAAACAGGGTTACATAAAACAACACAAAGAGTTCACTGCGATTCGTCTGCTGCAGTGAATCAAATGTAATTTAGAATCATTTAATGGTTTGGGTTGGAAGGGACCTTAAAGCCCATCCAGTGCCACCCCTGCCATGGGCAGGGACACCTTCCACCAGCCCAGGTTGCTCAGTTTGTGCTGTTCTGGGCAGAGAGGGGGGTTGCTCTTTGGGGCAGTGGCAGAAACATTTCCCTCTGTGGTTTTTGTACTTTATCTGTGAATTTGCAGTAGGACTGTGGTTTCTGAGGGACTGAATTTCTGCTGAGAGCTCCTTCTGCTTGCACACCCCAACACATCCTGGTTCCTGCTGCTCGTGCACCACACTGGCTGTTTGGTCTGTGTTCTTGTTGCTGGGGGGTTCAGGGTGCAGGATAATTGCCACAGTAGTTGTCTCCTGGTAGGTTTGCTGGGAAAACTGTTCTGAGCTCAACTGCGTGGACTCTTCTGAAACTTGAGTGGATCCAAAAGTAGGGCACACTGACCCTTCCCTTTATTTTATTTTAGATTTATGTACAACACTAGAATTTTTCTTTTTTTGTATGTTCATGTTTTGCCAACTCGGATCAGAAAAGAATTAAAAACATGCAAGATTTTCAGAGGCATTTTTTTAAGGATTCCCCTATTCAAGAAATTGGAATGTGTCTTTTTTTGGCCTGAAGGTGATGCTATTTCTCTAGGAAAACAGTACTGGAAAAGCCACTGAAGAGGAGTAATTTGGGAGTCTGGTAGAAAGTGCTTGTGTTAAAATTCAATATACACCTATTAATGCTCTTTGAGTGTGTTGGCAAGTTTTCATCACCACTTTGGAAGACTGAGATCTCCCTTGGCAGAACTCAAAAGTACTCTATGAAATCTTCCAGCAAACCATGGACCACTAAAAAGAGAAGCCAGTTTAATTGGTTTTTTCATGTATTTCTTTGCTCTGTCTGCTTGTGTTGGTTGTATTGTCTGCTGTGGTCTCAGATTTGCTGGTGGGAGAGAGCTGTGATTCCTGTGCAGGTCCCCAGAAATGCTGATTTGTTTGGGAAGATTTCACTGCTCAAGGAGAGAGACAAGAGCAGGTTTCCGGTGTTACTTCAGCAGGGACTCATTTCCGTCAGCTCTTGCACTGCAGGTGTGAAACACAGGCACATTGCTGGGGTTTGCCCCAACTTCCTTGTCCCTCTCTTGTCTTACAACCTGGTGAGAACCTTCTTTTTTAGTGAGCACTATTTTGTTTCTTGCAAGATTGCTTCCAATGCCATTCCAAATGGGAGAGCGGGAGGAAGTTTTTGGCTGGGAGGGAGGGGAGGCCCTGGCCCAGGTTGCCCAGAGAAGCTGTGGCTGCCCCTGGATCCCTGGAAGTGTCCGAGGCCAGGTTGGACGGGGCTTGGAGCAACCTGGGCTGGTGGAAGGTGTCCCTGCCCATGGCAGGGGTGGCACTGGATGGGCTTTGAGGTCCCTCCCAACCCAAACCAGTCTGGAATTCTATTCAATGATTCTATGATTGTGTATATATATCCATATCTATATTTCCCAGGTGGATTTGCAGGAAACAGAGCTTATCCTTGACACTTCCTTTCTTTGGGAAGATGTGGCCCCTTTTCCAGTGGAAAATTATCCTTCCCTTTCAGGAAATACTGTATCCCCTTTCCTAAAGATGGTGCTCTCTGAAGTCTTGGAAAAAATTCCAAGTTGCCACAAAGGACATTTTCACCTGCTGCTGCGTATTTTTGTGACTTACTCTGAGTGTGTTGTATGGAATAAATCCAAATCTACTTTTATTACTCCAAATAGTACTAATTGCATAGAGACAGTTTTTATACAAACAAGGGAATATGTGAACTCTTTTCCATGGAATGTGTAACCCTTTTCCACCTCTGAGCTCTGGCCATGGCTATTTGCAAGTCAGATGCACAGGAAAGTACTTTAGATCCCTTCTTTTTTAATGGTTGAAGCTTTAATTTAAATCATGGAAGTGTTTCATTATTGATTGAATGCAGCATTCCCTTTTCCAGACTATTAATTAAATCCTTTTTACTGCTTGTGAGTTACTTATAATACAGAGAAGTCTTAAAAAGTTCTGGTTTAATAGGTATTAAGTGGAAGATAAATGACACAGAATTAATTTACCTGGCTAATATTATTAATTTGCCCTCTTTATTAGGATGATTGTTTGCTTGTGCTGCCTTGATATATTCTCTGAGATCAGTTGAGATGTGATTTGGTGTCACACTACCACAGAATTTGGTATTTGGTCCATGGTTTTCACTGCCTGTCATGCAATTAAAAAAAATGTTTAAAAAATATCTTTATGCTAATATAAATATGACTTCTTAAGTCAAATTCTTCATGAATTTGTGCCGCCTCAGTGAAGTCAATTAAACCTCACAGGTTTTGCAGTCAGGGGGTGCAGAACCTGGTCTCTGGTGATTTCTGTTCATTAAAGGCCAGCACTGAGGTAGAACACTATCAAATGCTTTCTGGGGCTACGAAACACTCAGAAGGGGTCGGGGTTTTTTGCTCCAAATACTCAGATTTGGAAGAACTTCAATCGACCTGTGTTTGATCACACCTGGCAGGGGGAGAGCTGCACAGTGCTGCAGCCTGTGATAGCATTATTCCCAGCGTGGGACCATGAGCTTCACACTTTTCTTAGGTAAATACAAGCACAGGAACATGGAATAAGTGCATCAGCTGGGATTTCACTGGCTGCAGGGTTTATATCCACTGGCATCCCCGGGGGCTAATCAATATTGATGGCAATGAGACCACATCCCAAATGAAATAGTAACTTATAGTTTCCCTGGTTTGCTTTGTCTCTTCACCAAGATGTAACACAGAGACACCCAAATGATGGGCAGGTTGTGTGGAGCTGACAGAGCTGGATTTGTTCTGTGCCAGGTGCTGTCCCACAGGAGCTCCGTGTCTGTGTCCTGGGGAGGATGATGTGCCGCAGCAAAAATCCCAATCCCGTGTTTGAGGGTCGTGTGAAGGCTGGGCCTGGGGGCCTGATTTCTGTCCTCCCTTTTGTCACCTTCAGCCTCTGCAGAGCTGGTGGCTTTCCAGTCCTGGGAGGTTTTCCCTCAGGATTTGGCAGGCACTGTGCCCGCCATGGAACGCACACAAACCACCCCGTGGCTGCGCAATGAAGGTGATGAAATTTGGTGTGTCCTGTAGCCCTGCAAAAATTTACAGTGGCTCTGAGGTCTGGGGAGGGTTCTGCAGCTCGTTAGCCCTTTATTTCACAAAATGTGAGGGTTTTGCCAATGTTTTTAGGACTTGTGGCCTCCCAAAATTGTGGAGAGCAGCAAAACTACCACCATGGCAAGATTTGGGGTTTCCCTTCCCCCTGTGGGGGTTTACTTTGCTGGTGTGGGCAGGCAGGGAGCATTTTACCCTACCAAGAACACACACTGCCCAGGCCACTGGCCCTCAGTGGAATCGAGGAATTTAAGCTTTCTTTTGTTTCTTGCAAATGGCAGGACAAACTTCTTACAGGAATCGTGTGGAATATTGTTCTTTAGTCTGGCTCCTGTCCTTTATTTTGGGGAAATACTGTGCAGCTTTGCCAGAAGATGGCAATTGGAAACACTTATTGTAAAACTCTGTTCATTTAATTTTACAATTTGAAGCACCTTCTAATAATGGGATTTGGTTTGTAGTGGGGATGTGTTGTTAATTATCATTAGACCTCTGCTTTTGATTAATGCTGCTAATTAGTCTCTGCCCTTGACTTTTTCCAATTAAGGAGTGGATACCTTGGTGCTAAACATGTGGGCATATTATCTAATTAGGTGGAAGAAACATGGGCTCTCTTTCTAGGTAATTATTGTAACTTGCAGGAGTTGCTTTGCTCTGAGCAGAGCTGGGTCTGGCTCTGGGTGATGGCACAGGAAGTGTTGAGGCTCCAGTGAGCAGGGGATTAGAGATTAGAACAATTTCTCCCTGCAGGAGTGGTCAGGCCTTGGAATAAGTGTCCCAGGGAGGTGGTGGAGTCCCTGTGTCTGGGAGTGTCCCAGAGGTGTCTGGATGTGGCCTTGGGGACATGGATTAGGGGTGACTGTGGTGGTGCTGGGGTGGGACTGGATGGTCCTGAAAGTCTCTTCCAACCCTGATGATTGTGTGATTCTGTGATTTAGACCTTCAGCAAGACAATCCTTAATCCTGATCTCTCTTTACACCACCCACTTGGGAACATCTGTAAAGTTGCAACACACAGGAACTCCTGTGAAACTAAATATTGACTTACACTGAGTGTTTATTGGAAAGCAACAGTTTTTTGACCAGTTGGATTTATGAAACATTCACATCATGTTGAATACAGTTTAAGATTGCAGGAATGTGGTTTCCTCATCCGTTTGACAATATAAATTTGAGTGGCCAAAGTGGCCATTTCTTTAGAGAACTCTGAATTCCTTGTATGGGAGCTACTATAAAAGTGCAAATATTCCCATGGTAATGGTGCATTGTAGTGGAATTTCATGATTCTGCATATAAAATCAGAAAACTATCATTTTCCTTGTTTGCATAAACAACTCACTTTACACTTCTAAGTAATGGATGGAAATCCAGAGAGGATTAAATTAAATGAAGGAACAGATCATTTTCAAAGGCTAAAGCCTGACAGATCCTGGAGTTCCAAAGCACGAACTAACCATGCTTCTTCAACTCTATTTTAGAGAAACCCTAGCATCTCTTTGCTTTGAAAATGAATTTTACTCGAATCTATATGCTTGCAAACATGGTGCTGGATACCACAGAGTCAGTTCTGATATTCCCTTTGTAGATTTGTCTAAATTACCAATTTTTAAATAGGTGTGTATATATAATTTATATATGTTCTATATATTTACATATTTTTATATGATGTCCTGATTTTGCAGGTTTGCTCTTGAGCAAGGTCTCTCCTCATGGAGATTCCCAGTGATGAGGTTGCAGGTCTTGAGTCCATCACACAAGCAGGGTACAAGTAATCCTAGAATCATAGAATGGGTTGGGTTGGGAGGGACCTTAAAGGTTGGATGGTCCCAGTGCCACCCCTGCCATGGGCAGGGACACCTTCCACCAGCCCAGGTTGCTCCAAGCCCTGTCCAACCTGGCCTTGGACACTTCCAGGGATCCAGGGGCAGCCACAGCTTCTCTGGCCAACCTGGGCCAGGGCCTCCCCACCCTCCCAGCCAGGAATTCCTTCCCAATATCCCATCTGACCCTGCCCTCCTTCAGTTCTAAACCACTGTCCCTTGTCGTGTCACTCCCTGCCCATGGTCAGGGAGCAACTCCTGGCTGCCAGACACGGGGCTGCTGCTGTAGCTGCACATCTTTGCAGTGCATTGTTCTGGATTAGGCAGCTGGATTTTATCTCCTCCAGTACCTCTCCTGATCAGGAATTCTTCAGCTGCCCATAGACTTTCACCTTTGTCCTATCAACTAAAGCCAACCAACGCCCCGTCAGTGAGTGACAATGGCATAAAAAGTATATTCTGTGAAGCTGTTTGGGTTACCAGCCACGGCAGTGTCAGTGCACTGCACCCTCATTACCATACACATGGCATTAAATGCAGATTTCCAGGGAGGGTAAGCAGAAGTTGGTGCTCAGATCCCCAGGAACAATGCAGTGGGATTTGTGCAGCCCCCTGAACCTGTCCCCCTCAGTGGATGTGAGAGCATTAACTCCTCGTGGGTGAATGTGTTATTGACTCTGAGTAAACAGCTCTTTCTAAAGACCCTGCAAAGTGTTATTGGCCAGTAATACACAGTAAACAGACAAAGAACGACACTGTGACAGTTGGAACAAAGGGGAGAGAGAGAGGGGTACAGATAATGAATCATTAATGATCGGGAGTTGTGCTGCTCTCCGAGAGTTGCCTGAGGGAGGTGAGTGGGAAGGCTGAGACTCCTCCCCGTGCTGTGCTCCACCACCTCCCTGGGCAGGCCCTTCCAGTGCCTGACCACCCTTTCCATGGAGAAATTCTTCCTGAGAAACACCCAGTGTAACCCCCAACAGGTCCCATATACAGATTTCATTACTTACAATTTCAATCTGTAAATTTTTAATTTTTTGCAAATTTAAAATGTCAAAGCCACCAGTGTGAGTTGTGTGCAGAAAAGGAGTTATGGGCCATTATGCTGAAGGTAAAAATATGCTGATTTCCTTCTTTAGGGGTTCAGATGTTTAAGGCATTTTATTTATTTTCTTTAAGCTGAGAAAAAGGTGAAGGACAAGAGTAAGACAGTGACTGTGTGAGTTTGAAAGCCAGAAAGCGCAGAGTCTGCACCAGAGGCACTGTCTCAGCCAGGGCTGATAACCAGCAACAATTATTGTCACTTTGGCAGGGGCTGCCCAGGGGGGTTTGGAGTCCCCAGCCCTGGAGGTGCCCAAGGAAGGCCTGGATGTGGCACTCAGTGCTCTGGGCTGGGGGACAAGGTGGGGATGGGGCACAGGGGGGATCCATGGGCTGGGAGGGCTTTTCCAGCCTCAGGGATCCTGGGATTCTGTGAAAGAGGCATGTGGGGACTCACTGATGGCTCTTCAGTCTGGTGGGAAGAGCCATGTGTGGGCTGGAAAATGAAGGTTGTTACCTGGTGAAGTGAGGAGGGTTCCTCCAGCCCCACAGGTGAAATCCCTCCGTGCTCCTTGCCCTTTCCCCCAGCCCATCTGCTGTGGAGCTCTGCAGAGTAACTTTGCAGCTCTTCCCTTCTGATCGGGCCCAGGGCAGCACAGGTGGCCTCTGTGAGCAGCCGGGAAGGGCCATTGTCCTGTGCTGGAAGGGAAACGTCCTTGGCCTTTGGGTTCCCCCTCTCGTGCCGGGCCCTGGGCCAGGCTGTGGTGCCAGGGTGTGAAGTGGGGGAGGCAGGAGAGCAGAGAAGCAGTGACACCTCTGGCTGGCTGTGCTGAGCCCGGGGCTTTCCCTGGCGTGGCCGGTGCCCTGTGCCGCTGTGGCGGGGCCCGGGCTGCTGGCTTGTCGGGGTGGTTAATTAAGCCTGGCTGCCCAGGAAGCCCATCTGTTCCAGGTAAAGGCTGTTGCTATTTTCTCCCTTTGGCAGGCGGACAAAAAGCTCCCGTCAGTTCTTGCAGAGGATGGACGGGCGGTCTCGTGTGCCAGGGTTTGCATTCCTTCCCTGCCTTCCTGGAGGCACAGCAGCCAACATGGAGTCACACTGAGAGTGCCATGTGTTGGGATAAAATCAGGGTATCTCCCTCCCCATGGCTGAACATGGAATGTTTGCAAAGCATCCGCTCCTCCTGCTCTGCTTCCAGGAGCTCCCGTGTCCTTCACTTTCTCCAACATCTCCTCTGGCTGCAGCTTCACAGAATCCCAGAATCTCCCAGACACTGAGGTTGGAAAAGCCCTCCCAGCCCATGGATCCCCCCTGCGCCCCATCCCCCCCTTCTCCCCCCGCCCAGAGCACTGAGTGCCACATCCAGGCCTTCCTTGGGCACCTCCAGGGCTGGGGACTCCAAACCTCCCTGGGCAGCTGTGCCAGGGCCTGACCACCCTTTCCAGCCAGAAATTCCTCCTCATGTCCCACCTGCCCCTCCCCTGGCCCAGCTGGAGGCCGTTCCCTCTCCTCCTGTCCCTTGTTCCCTGGGAGCAGAGCCCGACCCCCCCCAGCTCCCCGCTCCTGTCAGGTGGGCTCTGTGTTATAACCCTGGTCCCTCCCCTGCTCCCAGCTTGTTCAGTGCTCCAGAGAGGGCCATGGAAAGGAACTGTGTTCCTGGTGTGACAGTGAGCTCGCTGTGTCCCATGTGGGACAGCCCACATGAGTTGCTGTTGCCACAAGAACTACAGGGTTATCTTGCCACCACCTGCCCTGGCACTCACAGAACTGCCCTGTGCCCCATTTAAGGGCTGGCAACTGAGGCACTATAAGGGCAGATAAACAAGTCACCCCAAATCTAGCAGGTGTGATCCCAGTCCTCCCAAATCCTAGAGGATGCCTGGGTTCCAACTGACCTTTGCTGTTGCTCTGCCTAAAAAATCATTAAGGTTGGAAGAGACTTTCAAGATCACTGAGTCCCACTGTCACCCAGCAGCACCATCACCTCCCCTGAGCCATGTCCCCAGGGACCAAAACCACATCCCCAAGTGCCCAAGTGCTTGGTGAGGGCACTGGAGGAGATCACAGCCATTGTGGACAGCTGAGCCCTTGTCAGCTGCACTTTCAGAGCCCCTTGTCAAGGCCACAGCGTGTCTGTGTGTCCTCTCCGAGCTCCTCTGTCCCCTCCCCGCTGTGCCTGCTGTGAGCAGCACTCACGGGCCAAGCAGGAACAGCTGGGCCATTCCATGATTCTATGATTAAACCAAAATAGTAAGGGGGAGCTAAGAAGTGCAATCTAAATCCTACAGAAATTGGATAGGAATGTGGTGACTGACTGCCCTGCTCCCGTCCAGTGCAAACTGGGAGTGCTGGGATGGTGCCACTTGCAGCGTGGTTCCCCTGTGTCAGGGGAACATGGCCAACCCTGGAGGTGGGGAGTTAAAAGGAGTTTTAAGGGCTTTGCTTCATCCCATTTGAAAGTCTTGCCAGGGACTTCTCAACCTACTGTTGGCAACACAGCTGCTGCCCAGGATGCTTAAGGATATCCTGGAATGGAAGAGCTTCTAGTTGTTTTTCATTTTTTAAAATTGATTTTCATTTAAGTCAAAGGTAGAATAATATGTGAGGGCACTGCTGTTGGCCCCCAGATTGAGCTGGAGATGAGAAGTTCCTCATATAACCCAAGTACATCAGAGGAGCAAATTTGGAAGGACTTTAGAATCATGGAGTCTCCTGAGTTGGAAAGGACCCACAAGGCTCATCTAAGTCCAACTCCTGACTGACTTTACTGACACTCCTAAGCAGGGAGTGCTGTAAACAGAAGAAAATGCAGCATAAATATGGCCTGGGAGGAAAAATACAGAATTTAACATTTCTAACAGGAAAAAAAGTCTCAATTCTAAACTTCTAAGTAGCCTGGAGAAGGGACTGGCACTGTGTGGGTAATGCTTCCCAAAACTCCTGGGACTGTGCTCTGAGCAGGGCAGGTCTTGTCACAGCTGCATTTGGAGCCATAAGCCCCAGTTAAGTGTCACAGTGACTCTGTTTTTGGGCACAGCTCTGCCCACAAAGTGACCTCAAAGTTTCGTTTGCACCATCATGGGGAGCAGGGCCTGGGGAAAACAAGCTCCAGCCAGGCTGGGCTGGCTCTTCGTGGTCAGGTGTAAGGGGTTGTGGAGGTTCTCAGGCTCTGCCTTCCCTTGGCTGGGCTTCCTGTGACCTCAGCACGGCTGATAAACCATAAACCACCTGTTTCTACCACCATGCAGCAGCTTTCTCGAAAGCCTGGGAATGCACAGCAGCACCTGTGGTGTTATTTGTGTGCATCCCCTGCTTGCTGCTCGAGGAAGAGGCTCTGCCTTTGCTTTGGCTTGTGCAGCACCTGGTGCTGCTCTGTGCTGTGCTTGGAGGAGCTGCTGGGGTCTGATAAAGCCTCTGCAATGGGGAGTCATTGAATCATAGAATCACAGAAGGGCTTGGGGTAGAAGGGGCCCTAAAGATCATCCAGTTCCCCTTAGGGGACATGGAAGGGACATGAGCTCGAGAGCTTTCACCAGCAGGGAAAGGTGAGAGCTACTGAGAACAGACCAAAACAATAATGCATTTGCAGAACTCAGGATTGCCCCAACCTCAAGCCCTGAGTCATCCTGAGGTGCTGGACTGCACACTCTCACTGCAGGCTCAGTGTATCCGCTTTGGGGTCTCGATGTGTGAAAGACTCAGTGGTTTATGCTGCAAGTGTCACGTGTTCTTTGTAAAACGTGTTTTGCTTTTGCAACCTACACCCATGGTCTCATAGAATAAGAGAATTATAGAATTGTTCAGGTTGGAAAAGCCCTCCAGCCCCTGGATCCCCCCTGTGCCCCATCCCCACCTTGTCCCCCAGTCCAGAGCACTGAGTGCCACATCCAGGCCTTCCTTGGGCACCTCCAGGGCTGGGGACTCCAAACCTCCCTGGGCAGCCCCTGCCAAGGCCTCCCCACCCTTTCCAGCCAGAAATTCCTCCTCATGTCCCACCTGCCCCTCCCCTGGCCCAGCTGGAGGCCGTTCCCTCTCCTCCTGTCCCTTGTTCCCTGGGAGCAGAGCCCGACCCCCCCCAGCTCCCCCCTCCTGTCAGGGAGTTGCCTCCTTTTCTCCAGCCTCAGCATTGTCACATTTCTCTGGGGAGATGTCACAAGTTTAGGTTTTGCTGTTTCCTGTCCTTCCTCTGCCACAAAAGAGAAATGGAAACCTCCCCTGTGTGTTCTCAGCGTGTCAGAGTAACGAGCAAAGCAGGTATTGCACTGAGCCACGGGGCCATACAGCAAAACATCCCCAGGAAAAGGTTTGGGTCTAAAATTCATTTGCCTAAAAACAGAGCAGTTGATTTTTGGGGGGCTGATGCAGCTGAGCATTTCCTGCGATCGGTTTCCCTGTCCCTGTGAACGGTTTGGGAAGGAAACGCTTCCATGGGAGGTGCTCAGATCACACTGGCAACAATCAGCACATGTTTTGAATGAATAAAATAAGGACATTCTTGCCAAGTAGTTTCACAAATGCTCAAATATAGTCAAACAAAGACTTAATCTGGGCTCAAAGACACGTATCTCAGCAGATGTGTGTAAACTAAATCATATCCCCTGGGAACAGTACTTAGGAGTTATTCTTAGGCGTCGGAAGGACAAGGATGGTCCATCTGTGAATTTATTACACGAGATGAGAAGCATCATATGAAAGTCATTGCTGGCCTGGAGGACAGCGGGGCTGAATTTTCAGGAAGTTTAGAGGTCATGCCTAAAATCTCTGTTTAATTAAAACAGAATCCCTCAGAATCTGAGCAGAAAACACCACGTGGAGCCTCTCTTTACTGAGGTGTGGCTGGTTAGTAGAACACAGGTCATTTCACTGCTGGGTTCAGGGGGACCAGGATTTTATGGAGTGATGGGATCAATACAGAAATTTTTACTGACTTTTTTGATATTTCCTCCTTTGTCAGAATAAATCTCTGGCAGGAACAGACATGTTGTAATAATTGATAATTTAAAATATTATGTGACGATTCTGGTGCAAAGATACCACTCTGTGGTGCAGGACTGTCCAATGTTATGAGTGATTTTTTAATTTTTCCATGCAAAGTGTCAGATAGGAAAGTGAATTAAGAAAATTCCCAGAACTGTAGCAGTTAAAAATTCTCTTAGACTTGATTTTTTTTGGAACATCTGAGAAGAACTAGTTTGAAATAGTGCTTCCTTCTGTATCTGCAAACCTACATGGGAAAATGCAGGACTTCTGAAATTTGATGGAAAAGTTAATTTGATTGCAAAAAGGGTGTTGCCTTTGGAGACTGAATCAGTGCTAAGAGTCCAGGTGGAGGTTTGGTCAAAGAAATGAAAACAGAATGAGAGAATCCCAGAATCCCAGAGGTTGGAAAAGCCCTCCCAGCCCATGGATCCCCCCTGTGCCCCATCCCCACCTTGTCCCCCAGCCCAGAGCACTGAGTGCCACATCCAGGTCTTCCTTGGGCACCTCCAGGGCTGGGGACTCCAAACCTCCCTGGACACCTGGGCTCCTGTCCAGCTGCTGTCACCAGCACCCCCAGAGCCCTTTCCAGCTTTCCAGTCCCTCTGTCTCAACCTGGAGCATTCCATGAGGTTGTTGTGACCCGAGGGGCAGGACCCAGCACTGGGCCTTGTTGACCCTCACACCACTGGCTTCAGTCCATGCATCCAGCTTGTCCAGACCCCTCTGGAGAGCCTTTCTTCCTTCCAGCAGATCATTACTCCCATCCAGCTCAGTGCCCAAAGGAATTTGAACCTGGGTTTTTCACCATGTTGATGAGCACACTCAGGACTGTTCTGCAAGGCCTTCCAAGACAGGGCTTAGACATGTTAAAGGAAAAGTGGGTGTTAATATATTTTGGTAAAGAGAAAGCTGACAGCGTTTTAAATGTGTGTTTTGGTAGAAACAGATATTTGAATCTCTGTTTCATGTTGTAATAAGTGCTCAATGCCTAAGCATCATGACTATGGCCCTCTCAAAATGCCAGGAACCCAGGAACTGGAAATCCCAGGTGAACAGCAACCTCTGCCCCTTCTCGAAGACCAGACTTATCCAGCATGGGGCAGGATATCACCTGCCATGCTGAGCAGTGCAGGGAAACACAGCACCAGTGCCTGCAGCTTGCACTCAGGAACTGGAAGTGTCTTCATCCCTTTCCCTTGGAAAGGGAATTGTCTCAAGGTGTCCTGGCTGGGAGGGTGTGTTCCAGGTAAGGGACCATCCCTGCTGTCCATGGCTTTGTCTGTGGATGGGCAGTAATGTGGGTGGCTTTAACTCTGGGAGGTGGGTTTGTCCTCCCTCCAAACTGACACAGAGACACGGGGCTGATGGCCCAGGGCTTCCCTTGGGATCCTTCTCACTGACTTGAGAGCAGGAACAGGATTTCTAGTGACAACTCTTTCCATAATGTGTTTAAAACTGTTTAGGTGATGAAAATGCTCGTTGCATTCTTATTGACAACCTGCTCATTGCATTTGCAGTGTAGGGGTGGAAGCATCCACCTGTTCTGCTGGTGAATTAGGGATCAAGATTCCTTTTCAGGAAGGATTTTTTCACTCAGAAAGAACTTTTTCACTGAAAGGGTGGTGAGGCCTTGGCAGGGGCTGCCCAGGGAGGTTTGGAGTCCCCAGCCCTGGAGGTGCCCAAGGAAGGCCTGGATGTGGCACTCAGTGCTCTGGGCTGGGGGACAAGGTGGGGATGGGGCACAGGGGGGATCCATGGACTTCCAACCTTAATGATTCATCAATTCCTTTTCTTTATACACTTTTCCTGGCTGGGGAGAACAAGAGTTTAGCTCAGGGTCCCTTAATGATTCTTACACCAGTGTCTTCAATAATCTGGCAGCAGAAAGAAGCAAAAATCCAGCAGCACACTGGATACTGCTGTAATTCTTCAGCATCAGAATAACTCTTAAACTGAGAAATGGGAAGGAGTAGGAGAAGCCAAGACAGTGGTAGCAGTTACTTTGTATTGAAAGAAGTATTTTTATTTTGAAAAAGTATTTTCAGACCACTGTCAAAGAAAGAACCTTCAGGTTGTGCACAGAGTTTTACTCAGAGAGGTACTCGTGACTGGGACAGACTTAAAGGAGGCTCTGATATGTTTTGTGGGGGTTTTATTTCCATTTAGGTAAAAGCAGTAGTCAAAGACTGATTACACCTTTCTCAGAGGCTCAGGAGTTAGCAGTGGCTGCAGCCAAGTTCATCCCTGGTTCTCTCACAGGAGATCTGGACCAGTTGCATGTTGACTGATGCTCTTGGCTGAGCCCAGAGGCACTTGGAGCACGTGGAGCCGGGCAGTGCCAGACCTGCCCCTGGGAGGCTTCTGTGCCTTTAGGTCTCACACTCTCTTAGTACAATTTATTGCCAGCTTTAGTACTGCTTTGAAACTCCTGTTGTTGAAGAAAATTATTATTTTCTGTCCAAGGGATTCCTGCCTGTCCCAGGGCCATCCTTGAGGGATGAGCAGGGAGTGACGTTGGCAGCAGCCAGGGGGAGTTGACGGAGTGCGATCGCTGCCTCATCCCACAAATTCTTCTTGTGACACCATAACTGCAGGATCAGGCCTTCCCCTTCCTCTCCAGAGAGATGAGAAAGAGGTGTTTGTCTCCAGGGATTTCTGTGTCACCTTGTGCACACACCTGCTGGGATGGAAGCTGGCCCCAGACTGTGGTGTTTGCGATCGCTGCGTGTAGGATCACAGTCACAGAATGTGCTGAGTTGGAAGGGACCCACAAGGATCATCCTGTACAACCTTTAGCTCTGTACAGGCCCATCCCCAAGAGTCACCCCCTGTGCCCCAGAGGATCATCCAAACCCTCCTGGAGCTCTGGCAGCCTTGGGGCTGTGCCCACTGCCCTGGGGAGCCTGTTCAGTGCCAACCACCCTCTGGGGGAAGAACTTTTTCCTGAAATCCAACCTGCCCCTGCCCTGACACAGCTCCAGCCCTTCCCTGGCTGCTGTCCCTGGTCCCCCCAGAGCAGAGCTCAGTCCTGCCCCTCCTCTGCCCCTGCCCAGGGAGTTGGAACTGCACTGAGCTCTCCCCTCAGTCTCCTCTGCTCCAGCTGAACACACCAAGTGCCCTCAGCGTCCTCACACGGCTTCAGATCAAGGCCCTGCCCCATCTTTTTGCCCTCCTTGGGACACTCTCGAAAGGCTCAATATCTTCCTTATATTGTGGTGCCCCAAACTGCCCCCGTATTGCAGGTGAGGCCAGGATGTGCTGACTGCCATCAGTCAGACCACACTTTGCTGCTGCAGAGCAGCACAGGTGATTTATTTGTAATAAAGGAGAGGTTTCAGGGTGATTATCTGCAGTGGGGGGGTTTTCAGCCCGACCTCCCCCTGTATGGTGGCCGCTCCCCTGTGGGGCCGGCAGAGCCGTGCCCAGCTCTGGCAGTGCCCCGGGCATCCCACGGGGCTGGGATGGAGCCCCTCAGAGCTGAGGGCCTGGGCAGAGTGTGGAGTGGGGATGGAGCCCCTCACAGCTGAGGGCCTGGGCAGAGTGTGGAGTGGGGATGGAGCCCCTCACAGCTGAGGGCCTGGGCAGAGTGTGGAGTGGGGATGGAGCCCCTCACAGCTGAGGGCCTGGGCAGAGTGTGGAGTGGGGATGGAGCCCCTCACAGCTGAGGGCCTGGGCAGAGTGTGGAGTGGGGATGGAGCCCCTCACAGCTGAGGGCCTGGGCAGAGTGTGGAGTGGGGATGGAGCCCCTCACAGCTGAGGGCCTGGGCAGAGTGTGGAGTGGGGATGGAGCCCCTCACAGCTGAGGGCCTGGGCAGAGTGTGGAGTGGGGATGGAGCCCCTCACAGCTGAGGGCCTGGGCAGAGTGTGGAGTGGGGATGGAGCCCCTCACAGCTGAGGGCCTGGGCAGAGTGTGGAGTGGGGATGGAGCCCCTCACAGCTGAGGGCCTGGGCAGAGTGTGGAGTGGGGATGGAGCCCCTCACAGCTGAGGGCCTGGGCAGAGTGTGGAGTGGGGATGGAGCCCCTCACAGCTGAGGGCCTGGGCAGAGTGTGGAGTGGGGATGGAGCCCCTCACAGCTGAGGGCCTGGGCAGAGTGTGGAGTGGGGATGGAGCCCCTCACAGCTGAGGGCCTGGGCAGAGTGTGGAGTGGGGATGGAGCCCCTCACAGCTGAGGGCCTGGGCAGAGTGTGGAGTGGGGATGGAGCCCCTCACAGCTGAGGGCCTGGGCAGAGTGTGGAGTGGGGATGGAGCCCCTCACAGCTGAGGGCCTGGGCAGAGTGTGGAGTGGGGATGGAGCCCCTCAGAGCTGAGACCCGGGCAGAGCGCGGGGCCGGGCCTGGCTGCGGTGCGGGCAGGAGGCTGCGAGGCCGCGCGTAAACAGAGGCAGCTGGTGACACAGCATGGAGCGCCGGGCCCAGCACCGCGGCAGATGCAGCTTCAGCTGTTATTGGGGACAGAGCAGCAGCCCCCGAGCCTGGGTCACACCAAGGACCCGCTTGCAGCCTGACAGGCCTGTGTCAAACTGCCAGTCTTCTCCTGAAGTCCTGCCACATCTCCGGGGCGGCACAGCCCCAGCCCGGGGTTCACAGGCCAGGGGACAAAGAGATCACGGCTGGCAAGGATTCTGCATGTGCACTCAACTCTGCAGTTCCAGCTCAGCTCGACTTTTGGAGTTTAAGACTTCACTGAAAGCTCTTTTTCTTTTTTTTTTTAAAAAAAGGACAATTCCACTGCAGTTGGTGCGTGCAAAGCGTGGTTTCATGTCACTGCTCCGAGCTCTGAAACAGCAGCAAAGGAACCGGAGGGAACCAGCTCTCCACATCTAACACTCCCTTAGTACATCAGTTTAACAGCTTTTAAAAAATTGTAGTCTGCAGGCTGATCAAAATATCTTAGAGAGGGCTTTTAGTGTTCTGGAAAACCTGCCAGAATTTCAGGCAGCGAAGTGATGCCGATAATCAGTGACCCCCACTCAGTTCGGGGCTGCCTCTTACAGAGACACTTCACAGTGTTAAATTCATTTCATCACCTGCAGAAGCCAAACTGAGCTAAAACTCTGTGTTGTTTTCAGTGTAACATGGCAAAATTCAGATTTATGACACAGTGCTTATCATTTTGTGACATGCAGTATATAGAGATTACCCACACTGATTTTTCAGTTCCTCACACTGCAAAATTAAACATTTGAGGAAAGTCTGGGAATTATAAAAGCAGCTTTTGACTTCGTTGTAACACTTTCTCCTGTAGAAGTTAATCAAGAGGCTTTAAAACATCCCAGGAGAGTGTTTTTGACACTGCCCCAGAGGATAGTACACGGTGAGCACAGTCCTCAGGTACAAAAGGATACACCCACTCAATCCTAAAAAATTAAAATGTTTCTAAAAAATAAAATCTCTTTCTCCTCCTTTGTCAGCATAATCTTTAACTGGGTAAACAAACCCACAAAAGGAAAATAAGGAGAAATCCCAGGCAAGGCAACAAGAGAAAGGATTGTGATGGGCCAGCTTTAGCTCTGCAACTTAAAAGGCAATTTCTTTAGATCTCTTGCATTCAAGGGGCTGTGGTTGTATTTACTGAGGGATCAGTGGTGGGAATTGTGGATCAGTAGGAACTGAAGCCCGAAGCAGCATTGCTACCCTGCTGCTGGGGGTGTCTATAGAAACAGATGGAAAAGAAAAAGGATAATAAAAGGGCAATATAGAATGATGTTCAAAAAGCAGCCAGTGCGAGATGTTCCTGTTCTGACCTTTGCTGAAAACATGGGATGGGCGAAGCCAGGCAACCTTGTGCTGGGGCTGCCCAAGTGGGGTCTGGCACAGGGATTACTCCCTAATCCTGGGTGCACCAAGTGAAGCCCTGGAATTGCTCGTATTTTGATGCCTAAAGAAAAGCTGTCTGATATTTCAAGTTTTTAAATCTTCATTCCATTTTCCCTCAGCACACTTGGAAATCAGATCAGTGTTTGAGATCACCAGCACAGTTCACTCCTATTTAACTCCTGTGTTTTAAGCCAACACATCCACTGGAGTTGGGTTTAGGAGGATCAGCCTCCTCTGTGGATCATATCCCTGACTGCTGCTGTTTTCCTGCCTGATTGTCATCCAAGAAATGTGAGGGGTTTGTTCGTAAAATGATCCAGCAGGATTGATTTTTAGAATCTGTGGGCATCCAGCCTTGGGGAACAGCACAGGGAGCACATGGAGCTGCTGGAGAGAGTCCAGAGGAGGCACCAAGAGGATCCCAGGGCTGGAGCAGCTCTGCTGGGAGGAAAGGCTGGGAGAGCTGGGATTGTTCACCTGGAGAAGAGAAGCTTTGGGGTGACCTGACTGTGGCCTTCCAGGGCCTGAAGGAGCTCCAGGAAAGAGGGAGAGAGACTGTTTCCAAGGGATGGAGGGACAGGACAGGGGGAATGGCTTCCCACTGCCAGAGGGCAGGGAGAGATGGGATATTGGGAAGGAATTCCTGGCTGGGAGGGTGGGGAGGCCCTGGCCCAGGTTGCCCAGAGAAGCTGTGGCTGCCCCTGGATCCCTGGAAGTGTCCAAGGCCAGGTTGGACGGGGCTTGGAGCAACCTGGGCTGGTGGGAGGTGTCCCTGCCCATGGCAGGGGTGGCACTGGATGGGCTTTAAGGTCCCTTCCAATCCAAACCAATCTGGGATTCCGTGACTTTTCCACTGCAGAAAAAGACAAGTAAAACTTGTGAGAGTGCCCAAGCACTGTTTCTAAACCCCTTCCAATTTTGCCTTGCTGCACTTCCACCCCGGGCTGGTTGCATGGAGGGCTTGATGAAGTCTTGGGAAAAAACCTGCTCTGCCAGAGAGGATTTTCCCTGCCTTGAGACAGGAGCTGGACACATGTGGGGCTTGAGACAGAGGGTTTAACTTAGATTGGAAGTGTTCCAGAAGGTTTCTGGTCCAATCCCTGCCTTAAGCAGGGCCAGCTCTGGGATCAGACCAGGCTGATCAGGCCTTTGCTCAGGAAAGTCTTGAAAACCAAGGATGGACCCTGCACAACCCCACTGGCCAGTGGCTCAACCCAGGAAAAGATGCCCAAGGGCAGGAGGGGAGGAGTGATGGGGGGATCTGGAGTGTCCTGAATCTGTGGCAGCACCTGGAATCTGTAGGGAGCAGGGACTTGGGAAAAGGAGTCTGAAGGAGCAAATTGTATTTCAGCCCATGGGAAGTCGGTTCCTGAGAGAGCAATTGTCTCACCATTGCTTTAATATCTAATTTGGGGGAGAATTCTCTTGTTTTCCAAGCTGCAGGGTCTCCATGGGGAATTCTGGACCAGGAAAACCCTGAGCCCAGCCATGGGGAATGGGGTGCTGATGGAAAGAAATCGACCCTGATGGGTTGGAAAGGCATTGTGGGATAATAATGAGAGAGATGCAGATTAGAAATCACCCCTTTTTCACAATATCTGTGTATTGTTAAAAAACATCGATCTCAGAACATGCTCCCAATGTTTCTGGAAATATCTTATAAGGGCTACAGGAAAACTCCTTTATGAGTAGCGACACTGATGTGCCGTGCACAGAAAAACTTGTGAGTTTTGCCCTGCTTTTCTTTTCGACATTATTCCCTGTTGTAATTGATCCAGTTTTCTCTTTGACATTATTTGCTATTGTAATTCATCCAGTGATTGAGGACTATTGTAATTTAATTTTTCTTGTTTTTTAAAGACCATTGCAATCTACCTTGTGCTCTTGTAAGACCACCACTCCTCGGGGCAGGGAACCGGTTTGCAACGTGTGGACAAGCTGTTGTGTAGGAGATCTGTGCAAACTGGGAATATCCCACTTCTGCCGCTGGGTGCTCTGAGATTAAAGGCTGGTATTTGCTCCGAACAAAACGCCCGACGGCAGCAGTTTATGTACAAAAAACCACAGCTGGTCAATTTGTCCACTCCCTCTCACCGCCGGCTCCCTCTGGAGCACCTTCTCCTCCAGGCTCTGTCCCGTCTCCTGCTCGCAGGTGACGGGGGCTTCTGCCGTGGGATTTGCGCGGCGGATTAATGAGCTGCACGAGTCCCCATATGTTGGAATGATGTCCCCGCTCCCCCCTCCCGCGGTCAGTGAGGCGCCGGTGGGTTCCTGCTCCAGCGACCCGCGGCCGGGCCAGGGGCCCGCGGGGTGAGGAGGCTGCGGGAGCGGCTGCGAACACCGGGGCCCGACGGCGGCTCCGGCCCGGCCGCTGCTGCCGGGGCTGTCCCAGGGCTGTCCCGGCCCTTCCCGGCCCTGTCCCGGAGCTGTCCCGGCCCTGTCCCCGCGCTCGCGCCGTATGATGGCAATTAGGAGCAGTTAGTGCCCAGATGAGGCTCGGGCAGTGGCAGGTGGTGGGGACGGCGCTCAATTAACCAGCACGCACCGAATCCCCCGCTAATGAGCCTCGGCCGCCACTCCGGGTGGTGCCGGCGGGAACGGGGGTGGGATTGGGAGGGGCAGGAACGGGGGTGGGATTGGGAGGGGCAGGACCAGGTGTGGCACTGGGAGGGGCAGGAACGGGGATGGGATTGGGAGGGGCAGGAACGGGGATGGGATTGGGAGGGGCAGGGACAGGTNCATTTTCGGAGCTTAGGGTTGGAAGGTGGATTTGGTTTTTTTTTTTCTGTTTGTATCTTCTTAGGGATAAACAAATATTATTCCTTAAATAAGTCAGATGGAGGGAAAAGAGGGGAAATCTAGGTGGGATATACAGGAGCAATTCTTACCTCCAGGGCCTGGAGGGACAGAAAAAGGGAATGGCTTCAAACTGACAAAGAGCAGGGTTAGATGGGATTTTGGGAAGGAATTCCTGGCTGGGAGGGTGGGGAGGCCCTGGCCCAGGTTGCCCAGAGAAGCTGTGGCTGCCCCTGGATCCCTGGAAGTGTCCAAGGCCAGGTTGGACGGGGCTTGGAGCAACCTGGGCTGGTGGAAGGTGTCCCTGCCCATGGCAGGGGTGGCACTGGACGGGCTTTAAGGTCCCTCCCAACCCAAACCAGTCTGGGATTCCATGAGGAATTCCATGGAAAAGCTTCAGGAGATTTCATGTGGAGACTTCTAAAAATCCTCGTACCCAACATTAGGGTTGTGCTCCTTGACCTTCAGGTCTTTCCCAACCCAAATCACTCTATTATTCCACGATTCCATGAAGAATTTAATTTCCCCTTCCTGTGAACTGGCTGACACCTTTTCCCTTCCCTGTGTCCTCCCTGCTAAGCTGGGAGAGCTGCAGCAACAATTGCAGTGCAATGTAAACTTAATGATCACCTCTCTGTGTTGCCAAAATACTGATATGAAAGGCAGGGGAGCTCAAAAAAAAAAAATCATTTATTTGCTTGGCTTTCAAATTAGGTATTTTTAAATGGGTATAAAACAGGTGTTACATAACCCCCTGGATGTTTTATAAGGTAAATTCTACTACTTTTTATCTTTCTCTGTTACACAGCAGTTTGCAGTTACAGAATAGTCCCAGATAACCCCGTGAAAGACTTTTGGTTTTAGCAGGACATAAATCAGCTTTATTTTCTTTTTTTTTTTTTAACTGAACCTAATTGTGGAAGCTGCCACTTCCAATCCAAGTCTCCAAATGCTGCCTCCTTTATTATTTTATTTCATTTCCTTCCTTTAATTTCCTTTTTTTTTTAATTCCACCGTTCCTTTTAAAATGCTTTGCAGCTGTGGGTATTTTTACCACGTGTCAGGTACACTCGTCTCAAATTCTGCAATACAGAATTTTCTGCCAAAAATTTGGTTTTCCCCAGAATATTTTTTTTTCAAAATAAAGGGTAATTTTTTTGTTGTCTGAATGCCATGGGCATTTTTTACTGAGAGATGAATCTGCCTGTGTCAAAGGCGGTTACTCTTTGCATGGAATGCCTCTAAATTATCTCAGCATAAACCCAGTACTTCCTCAGCACTTCAGGGGATTCTGCACTCTGGAGTATTTTTGGCTCGAAAGCCCTTAAGCCCTTTTGTTTGTGTGAGGGTTTCACAGGGATGGGACAAAGAAAAATGGATGTGCAAATTTTCCAACCCACCTGTAGGACCTGTTCCAAAAAAAAGATCATCAGAGGCTTTGCTTTTTTTTTCTTTTTTTCTCATGGAAAATGAAATTATATAGAATAGTTTTGAAATAAAAACGCTGGTTCAAGACTCCTTGGAGTTTAGACAATCCCAGTATGAAGTAAAGACTTTGGCCCTAATTTTAGAAGAAAATGGTGCTCCTTTGTTGCCATGTCCTGTCTTACCTTTCAGCCAAGACCAAGAAGAGTATTTTGGCTCAATGCGAGATGAAAATAGTGAAATAACTGTGGGGAAATGCAGGAGGATGGACATTGCTGACCACTGCTTTGAGAAGCAGAGGGATTCTGAGGGCTTGTGGTACTTTTTCTGCGTGAGGTTTCCATTTTGCAGCATAAAAGTATTGAATATGTTCTGGGGGATGCACCGAGAGCTCGGGCTATTCATCCTCGGTGCCATCCCCTCATGAACACAATGGGCACTGACCTCCCCCTGGAAAAGGTGAAAAACATGTCCAGAGCCCCAGATTTAGTCAGGAAACACGAGGATTTACCCATCCCTTCCCCGGCGCTTCCTTTCCTTTGAAGGGCTGAACACCGCCCTGTGTAAAGTTTGATGGAAAAGCCTTTGCTTTTGGAGACCTTGGCTGGAGATGAGGGAAGGAAGAGCCGTGTGAGAGGGGTTTGCACATCCCACGCTCCGGGAAGGGAATGAAAAAAAAAAAAATAAAGCAAAGCAGAATTTCTGGTCGCTTCTGCGCAGTGAAAACCCAATTCACGGAAAGTTTCGGCTCAACTGCACTTCTTGCCTGTGAACAAGCTGTCAAATTATCCTGGTAGGGAGCTGCACCGGGGTATTGTCCTTAATTGCTCCGATAATGCTCCGTTTTGACAGCTCCAATACCTGGCTCAACACGGCTGCTCACAAAAAAGTCCCCCATTAAGGATGTTTTGTTAAACAGTGACTGATAAGTTGTTATCTTTCAGCATCTCCGGCTAATTAGACACCACGAGTCAAAGTTAATTTGGTGGAAAACATTTCTCGACTTAATGACATTTATGGGCAATTAGGCATGTGGCAGAAAGAACACACATTTACATTTCAGCCTATTTCCAGAGCTTAACAAGAACCCACCTCGTTCTCCACTGGAGATTTCGAGCTCTCCGGGGGATTCTCCCGGTGCAGACACCACAGGTCCTCTTGTTTTTCTGGAAACCAGCTTGTGTGAAACGAGCTACCACACAGTAATGAGGCCCAGACAGAGGGGAAATGAGGTGCAATAAAAGCATTTTTACACTGTTCAGGCTCCAGTCGTGCCATGGTGAGAACTGGGTTTTGCTCCACAGTAGCAGGACATCGAGTCCCTGAGAAATGCTAAAGAATCAAGGAATTATTTATGCTGGAAAAGACCTCTGAGATCATCAAATCCAACCTGTGACCAATCGCCACCTTGTCAATTAGAGCAGAGCACCGTGTCCTGAAAGTTTTAGCACAAAGTTTGACAGAGGGTTTGTAAAAGTAGCACAAGAATTTTCAACCTGTCCCCCACTTACTGCAGGTGACAGAATGTAACTGGTTCCTTTCGAGTTGCAGGGGCTGAAGGAAGCCAGGAAGGAATATGGGCAGTGGTCCTTGCTAGTTATGGAATCGTGGAATCATCAGGGTTGGAAAAGACCTTCAGGATCATCCAGTCCCACCAGAATCACCCCTGGTCTGTGTCCCCAAGGGCCACATCCAGACACCTCTGGGACACTCCCAGACACAGGGACTCCACCACCTCCCTGGGACACTGATTCCCAGGCCTGACCAGTCCTGCAGGGAGAAATTGTCAGTGCCACAACAAAGCTGTGATGGGTCACTGGCTCCAGAGGGCCACGTGGGCCAAAAAATCCTGGTTATGGCATCCCTGTTCCTCAGGAGCTCGGGCTGAACTGCAGGCAAAAGGCAGGCTGAGTGTGCAGGGTGCCCTCGGGTTTGCACTGCGTCTGTCCCTGATGGGCCAAGGGCCGACACCACAACTGCAGATGGAGAAGCAAAGTCTTACATCTTCCTGCTGGAGCACGAAGCATCTTCCTTGTGTCCAGGGAAGGGCAACAGGGCTCCAGGAGGTCTAGAAAACATGTCCTGTGAGGAGCAGCTGGGAGAGCTGGGGGGGTTTATCTGGAGAAGAGGAGGCTCAGGGGGGACCTCATTGCTCTCTGCAACCCCCTGACAGGAGGGGGCAGGGAGGGGGGGTCGGGCTCTGCTGCCATGTCCTGAGGGAAAGGAGGAGAGGAAATGGCCTCAAACTGCACCAGGGCAGGGTCAGGTTGGAGATGAGAAACAATTTCTCCCTGCAGGAGTGGTCAGGCCTTGGAATAAGTGTCCCAGGGAGGTGGTGGAGTCCCTGTGTCTGGGAGTGTCCCAGAGGTGTCAGGATGTGGCCCTTGGGGACATGGATTAGGGGGGATTGTGGTGGTGCTGGGTGAGGGTGGGACTGGACAATCCTGGAGGTCTCTCCCAACTCTGATGATCCCGTGCCTCTGTGGTCTCCAGGACAAGCCGGAGGGTCTCCAAACAAAGCCTTTGGCAAACTGTTTGATGGATATGAGTGGGCAGATTAGGGTGAAAGCATCGCATTCATTTTAAACCAGATCCCTGCAAGAAATGGTCAGCGCAGTTTTCCCTCCGCTGTATTTTGGCAGGATGTGTCTGCCGTGATCCTTTTCTTTGTAAGTCTGTTTATCCCGCACGGATGGGAAGCGGGGAACACCGGGAGAGGCGCCGCTGCCCTCGCCAGGGCCGAGGAGAGGGGCAGAGGAGGGCGGAGGGGAGCGGAGAGGAGGGGAAGGGGTCCCGTCGGTCCCGTCCCGTCCCGCCGGGAGCAGCGGGAGCTCGGGCCGGGCAGTGGCGCCGCGGGGCCCGCAGAGGGCGCCGGGGGAAGGCGGCTCCGGGACCGGGGGGCACCCAGAGCCCCCCAAAATACCGGGACATAGGGCATCCCCCCCAAAATACGGGGTCATAAAACACCCCACTCAAAATACGGGGTCATAGAGCATCCCCTTCGCAAACTCCTGGATACAGAGCACCCCCCTCCAAATACTGGGACATAGAGCACCCCCCTGCAGCATCCTGGTACCCAGAACATCCCCCCTGCAGCATCCTGGTACCCAGAACATCCCCCTGCAGCATCCCAGCACAGACGGGGTGGACTGGGAGAGCTGGGGGGTTCACCTGGAGAAGAGAAGCTCCAGAGAGACTTGAGAGCCCCTTGCAGGGCCTAAAGGGGCTCCAGGAGAGCTGGAGAGGGACTGGGNACTCCTGGATACAGAGCACCCCCTTCCAAATCCCGGGACACAGAGCACCCCCCTGCAGCATCCTGGTACCCAGAACATCCCCCCTGCAGCATCCCAGCACAGACTGGGTGGGCTGGGAGAGCTGGGGGGTTCACCTGGAGAAGAGAAGCTCCAGGGAGACCTGAAAGCCCCTTGCAGGGCCTGAAGGGGCTCCAGGAGAGCTGGAGAGGGACTGGGGACAAGGGCTGGAGGGACAGGACACAGGGAATGGCTTCCCACTGGCAGAGGGCAGGGATAGATGGGATATTGGGAAGGAATTCCTGGCTGGGAGGGTGGGAGGCCCTGGCCCAGGTTGGCCAGAGAAGCTGTGGCTGCCCCTGGATCCCTGGAAGTGTCCAAGGCCAGGTTGGACGGGGCTTGGAGCAACCTGGGCTGGTGGAAGGTGTCCCTGCCCATGGCAGGGGTGGAACTGGGTGGGCTTTAAGGTCCCTTCCAACCCAAACCATTCTGTGTTTTTATGATTTTATGAGTCAAAGAGAATAAACACAACACTTAACAACTTCAGAACAAAACACAGAACTTGTTGCTTAATGCTGTATTCCCCATGCACTGCTCAGGAGAGAAAAGGGGATAAAAAGCCCTTTGCTTCCTGGGACATTTCAACACATCCAGTGGAGGCAAGAAAACTGGTTCTGCAGGCAAAGCATAACCAAGGAATTGGTGAAGTATCCAAAAATGGGGAAAGTATCCAGGAATGGGGAAAGTATCCTGTAACAGATGCACAGACACCAAATTTTGGCTTGTAGTGTGATCCTGGGTGAAGCACTGAATCCTGCCCCCTCTCTCCTCTCTGTTTTCCATCTGCAAAATGAACACAAGGATTCACACAGGATAAATGTGTAAGGATAAATCCTGCTGATTTTGGACAGGGCCCCTATACCCCTGGAACAGGGGTTGGATAACAACACAGATATATTACTGCATGATACATTACTTAGTTGTGGGCTTCATGTGATTTTGGCTGCTTGTTTTCCAGCCCTGGGTCACTGATAAAGAACCTGAATCCCAGACACAGGAGTTGCATCCTCAGCTTTGTGTCAGGAGGGCAGGGAAGGTGCTGCAGGAAAGCTCCAGCCAGCGCAGCTGGGAAGGCACACTGGACAAAGGGAAGGTAGGATTTCCTCCCAGGGGTGGCTCAGACTTGTCCCTGGCAGTGAAAAAGTTAAAACTCATAGGGTTATTCATGAATTCCGCTTTTTAAAAACATGTCCCATTAAAATGCAGATTTAGTCTTCCATTTGCAAAGAACATCGTTATTTCAAATTCTGTATGGGAATCCTTTTTGTATTTGTATCTTTTGGGTGGAAAGTCCAGCTGCCTCTTGTGAGATTGCACATATCTCTTCAGATGTCAACAAATCATTGAAAAGTGTCAGAAAGGGGGAAATGAAAGATAATTATTCAAACCATGGAGAGCTACTTTGAAAGTGAATAGAATCTGTCAGATAGTCTTTTGAGAACAGCAGTTGGCTGCTTGTATTGGATATATTAAATGGACATATCTAGAGGCAAGTAATGCTGTTTTAGATTCAGATCAGTGGAAGTCAGAGGATTTTTCTGGTTGGAGGGAGCTGAAACCACCAGAAATTATTGAGGGCAAATCAGTTGGGAAGGTGTTTAACAGAGTTATGGTGACATGTGAAAAGGAAGAGAAAGCTCTGTAAATAAAGCCAAAGAAACAGAAGCTTTAGTATTTGTCTGCTCTGTTTTGAAACTGTAGTGGGATCAAGGACAAAGCAACATTTGACTAAAAGGGCAATAAACAGGTTGGTGGGAGTGTAAAGGGCACATTCCTGACAGAAACAGGCCACAAGTGGGGAAATCACCACCACACCTGAGCAGCACAACGGTGTTGAGAGTTTGCTCAGGCCAAAACTCCTCATCCTTACGAGCAGCCACTGCCCCTGAAGCTGCAAACCTTGTCCTTGTGAGCAACATTCTGGAGCTGCAGTGGGATGTCCCACAGCTGAAGTCTGCAAGCAGACACAAATTTGTCTCTTTTTTTCCCTCAGGAACATGATTTTCCCAAGGAACAGAGTCCAGCTCAGCTTCCTGCCCCTGCTGTCAGCACTTGCTGCTGTTTCCCCTGGGAAAGGTGCCCATGTTCTTACTGCAGTGCTCCATCCCAAGGTGTCCTGGACCATCAGCCAGTGCAGGGGGCAGGTGAGGAGTGAGAGACCACCAGTGAGTTCTGTGGTTTGACCACACTGAGCCACATTGGCAAACTAAAGCATCACAGGGAGTCATCAAGGCTGGCAGAGACCCTCAGGCTTGTCCAGCACCACCAGAGCCACCCCTAAACCCCCTGACCTGGGACATGTATGCTGTGCCCAAGCTAAAGCTCAGATCTCAGCCCCTCCAGAAGCCAGGAAAGCCCAGAGGTGGGGACTGGGTGCAAAGGGCAGCCCTTGGGGAACCCACCCAACCAGCACCTTGGTAATTCTGGTGCAAGTCCCTGTGCTCTAACACTTCCCTTCTTGTGATCCACAGGGGTAAAAGGGAAATGCAGCTTCCAGGTTTCAGTGCCCCTCTCCAGGGGCACTCAGAGCTCCTGTGGGTCTGCAGCAGGAAGTTGGGGGCTGAGTTACAGTCACACTCCTGTTCATGTTTTCAGCTCCTTGCCAGTGAGCAGAAGTCACCTCTGGAGCCCTCACTACTGTCTTTGCTTTCCCCCTCCCCTCACCTGCAGAAATGGGACATTAGAGGATCAGGCTGATATTTCCTGCAGGGGAAACCCAACAATTTATGTCCAAGGGAGCAGCTTTGGTGAGGTAGTGACCCACAGAGTACCCACAGTGTGCAGGATGTCTCCCGTGTTTTCTCTTCTGAGACCCTGCTAAAGACCCTCCACATCATCCCCTGCCCACTCCAGGCCCTGCAGAGCCAACTCCAGCCCCTTTCCAGTGGAGAATTGCCTGAACAGAGATGGGAGCCACTCAGGTGTGGGTTTGCAGGTAAAGGGTTTGAAATTTTTGAATTGAAATTTTGAACTGACGTTTTGAATATTTTGGAATTTCCTTTCTGTTGTGCTGACAAAATCACTTTCCCAAAGCTGAAGGCAACAGCAATAACTTCCTAAAATACCTTTTTTAAGGAAGGAGGGAAGTTAGAGGTGGCCTAACTCGGTTTTTAGCAGCTGAATCCCTGTCCCTGCCCTCTCCAGGTGCCTGGAGCTCTGCAGTGGCTCCACCAACCTCCCCCTTGGTTCCTTCCCAGATGGGCACAAGGAGCAGTGACACTTGTGGAGAGCTTTGGGAATCTTCACAAAGGTTTTTGGGAATCTTCACAAGGGGTTCCTCTCCCCCTGGGGAACGTGTTGTGGTGTGAGATGTATCTCCCATCCCTGGAAGTGTCCCAGTTGGATGGGGCTTGGAGCCTCCTGGGATAGTGGGAGGTGTCCAGGGCTGGGTGGAACTGGATGGTCTTTAAGGTTCCTTCCAACCCAAACCATTCCAGGATTCCAGAATTCTCTCCTTGGTGACCCAGGTGTGCTCAATCCATAACACTGCGTGGCTGGAGCTGCAGTCTGGGAGGGAATCAGCTCCATCCCAGCTGTTCATCATTTTACAGGAATGGCAATTTCCCCCTTCCCCTTCCCCTGCTTTATTCATTTGCATGCAAATGTTGTGCTAATTCCAGGGTGATGGGAGTTCCTGCCGATTTTGGGTAACACACAGGAGATGCAGGGCTCAAATTAGTTCAGGTTACAGCTCAAAGGGATTAAAACAAGCCACAGAAACAGAAAGGGAAATGCTGAAATGAAAGAAGTTTGAAGAAACAACAACAAAAAAGTTGCCTTTGGGGAGCTCTGTCCTTTCTCCAGGGACTTTTCCTACTAGATAATCTTTGAGATGGTGGAACAAGGTATTTAAATCTCTGTTTCAATACAGGAAAAGGAAGAAGAAAGTAAAGAGACAGCAAAAGGTGCCTTTTTTCTGTCAAAACAATCTACCTCTTACTTATTTAAAAAAAGAAAGAAAAAAACTTGCTCTATCCTACTGATAATTGTCTTCAGCAAATGGGATTTTAAATTCCAATGTATTTTTCTGCTGAGAAGCAAACACTTGGCCTTCAATAGTCTTCTTCCAACCTGATAATCATTTTCTGTGCCTATATATATATATATTTAAAAAATAGTTGAGCTTGGGATGTGTTTGGATACTTGCTTTTTGGTGGGAACTGTGTCCTTTCCTGTAGAGGTCAATCTATCCAGCCCCCCAAAAGCATCAGTGAGAGCTTCCTGCAGGTCCCAGAGCACTGGCACTGCCCCTGCACCCCAGGACAACCTTCTGCAGTATTTTCCTGGGCACTTTTCCGGGATTCAAGGAATCCTGTGGGATTTTTGATGCCAGGTGTTGTGTGGTTGAGAGGCCTGGAAACCTACTTGGGGAGCAGGAGTTCCACACCAAAAATGCATCTCCAGTTAATGGTCTGTGTAAGGAGGAGTTTAATCCCTCATGTGCAAGGTTTGTAATTCCACAGAGGATTAAGAGCCTTTGCCATTGAAAACTCAGTGTTGGGGACTGATTTTTCTTTTTTAATCTTTTGGGCTTGCAAACTGTATTTTCACATGAAAAGATGGAGTTTGGCTATTCAGGTGTTCAAGCTACGAATGCTCATACAGAGGCACTTTATGCCTGAGGGGGAAAAAAAGTGAGTAAAAAAGTGGTCAAAAGGATTTCTGCTAAATTGAAAAGGGAGTTTTGAATTGGTCCTGAACTCGATTCCAAAAAGCCAAGATAAAACTGCGCAAGATGGTTTGGTCCTGGGTTTATCTTCATTTCACTGTCATTACATCTCTGAGGCTCTGAACTGGCTGCAAAGGCCTGACCTGTGCCAGGAGGATGTGCTGCTCCAGGCAGGTGCTCTCAGTGTTCAGGAACAAGAGCCTTTTCCTGCCTTGCTTTCCAGCCTGGGAATCCCAGATTTGTCCAAGTTGTGTCAATGGAATAATTCACTGGCAAAGGGCAATTACTCCCCATTTCTGTCCTCTCCAACCACCCTTTGCTGGCAGTGGCTGTGAACCCCCAGGTGTGAGCCTGTCCCAGGGATGTGCACTCCAGTGACAGCCCAGTGCCTGTCAGAGCCCGTTTCAGCCAGCCTTGATTCAGCTTCATTAAATGGGCATCGGGCTCCTGCTGGTCCTTGGGGTTCTGTGCAGAGTTCCCACAAAGTCTGTAATGCCCACACATGGGGAGCATTGTCCCTGTGGAAGGACTGGCCCCTTTAGCTGGATGTATCTCCCCCTTTTAGGGCCATTTCTCCGGGGGGTGCAGTGACAGAGCATCGCAGCGGGGACCATAAATCGCCTCCTTTGAGGACACCACGTCCCTGCCCTTGACTGGGGCCCTTTTTCGGGTCCTGGGGGTGCCCCATTCAGGTACAGCCACGCTGAGGGCGCCTTGTTGGAGCTCAGCAGTGGTTTGTGGGGCCGTGGCACACTTGGACTTCCCAACTGGCACCGAGCAGAAAGAGGCGCTTGTTCGGTGCTGTCGGAGGGGGGGAAAGGAGAAGGGGGCCAGTGCAGGTGGTGCCCCCTCAGTAAAACCCTGTTGGAAGAAAAGCTTGCAGGTGCTGGCTCTGAAAATGGCCGGGTGCTTCCTGGGCCCGGGGCGAGCCGAGGAAGGGCTGCCAAGGCCAGACAGAACCGCTCTGTTGCCTTAAGAGTGCATAAAAAAAGATGTTTCAATGCTGTCGTCGGCTCTGGGTGGTTTGCCACCGAGGACAAAAAGTCTCCTGTAAAATTGGATTTAAATAGTCCTATCTCACTTGTGCTCTGGGCGAGCAGATTCCATTGTGCCGGTGTCCCCTCTGCAGTATGATATCATAGCTTCAGAGGAAGCCTTTATTTAGAGGTCACATTAGTTTGTCCTGGGGATGTAATCATTTTTTGTGTCACGGACAATGTTTTACTGTGAAGATATGGGCCAGATGGCTCAGCCACTTGCAGTCCAGAGTTAAACAGGCTCTTTATTGTGGGGGAATAAACAGAACCTATTGTCCCCTGCTCGTGAAACTCTAGTGTCCACCGCCGGGGAAAGATGAAGTATGAAATTTTCACGGCTGAGGGAAGAATATGTAAAACAACAAGTCAAAGGGGGTGTGAGCTTCCAAAACATTTCCTCATTGTCCCTTCTGGTTTTTTCCTTTGGTAAATATGAGGTATTTCCATGCCTTGCCATTGTCTGGGGTTGCTAAGCACTCGGGTCCTCCTCGTTCTCTGCCCCCAGCCCGGGGAGTATCTTCCACCCCGACTGCCCCCATGGCTCAGGAGCATCACCCCAGCAATTCCTGCTCCCAGGGCCCTGGACAGGTGTGGTGCCAAGTCCATGCCTCATTATTTATTGTTTTCTATCCCTGGAAGCTGCCCCTTGGCTGTGGCTCTGCTGTGAGCTGCAAGCACACGGAGCGATGGCTGGCGAGTAGAGGAAAAGGTATTTTCCTCCACACCAAAGAGGCAGATCCTTTTTTCTCCCCATTTTTTCCCTTCCAGGCCTGGCATAAGACCCCACAGAGGGTTTTTTCCCTAAATGAAATGTCCATTTCAGTTTAAACTCACCCCATCCACAGCTTCCTACGTGGCAATGTCACAAGTATTTCTTTCCTCTCTCTAATTGCAACCAAAGCCAACCTTGACTGGCAAGGAGAAAGTCCCTGACAGGTTTGGGCTCAGTCCAGACCTTCTCAGAGAGTCTGTCAGGCAACTGTTTGACAGTATGCAAATGTATGCAAATGGGGGGACACTGGCCGAACACCTGCAGGACGTGTCCATCCCCACTCCCGCTCTGCTCTACCTCCTCGGCTCGCGGGGCTTTGAAATGCGGCTCCATCTCCCCGTGTCAGGGAATTTGTGTCCGTCAGCAGAACGCGGGGCCGGCTCTTTGTCCTGCCGGCCGGGCGCCAGGGCCGTGCCAGGAGTGGGGCCGTGGCTTCCATCCAGCCCTTGTGCATCCTCCGCGCTGGCTTTTAGGGCCCTTCCCTCCAGCATCCCAACCCTTTCGGGGTTGCCCGTGTCAAGGAAGACCTTCTGTTTCCCTGCGAGGGAAGGTGGAGGCTCAGCCGAACAAAAAGGCTCTTTCTGGGCAGCAGCTGGAGTGCGGCGCTGGGCTGGGAGACCTGCCGAGGGAGGGAGGGAGGAGGAGGAGGAGGGACGAGAGGCACCTTGAACGAGGCAAAATTGCCGGGCACGTTCTGCCTGCCGGGGAGAAACACCGGCTGTGACCGCGGGGAGCAGCCCCTGCAGAGCCAGGGTGTGGTGGGCACGGGAAACACGGGGCGTTGTGCTCCCCCGAGACTCTGCAGGGGGAAGGAGAAGGAGGAAAGGATTTTGGAGGGCTCTTTAAATAGAGAAGGGCTGCCAAATCAGGAAAGTTTGGGACCTAGACCCTGCATGGGAAAATCAGCTGGGTTTTGAGAAGGTGCTGGTTGGATCAATGACACACACATCCCACACCAGCTTCTGGTCAAAGTGGGGGCTGAGCCCTTCCAAAATCCCCTGTGGCAGCTTCAGTTTTAGAAAGCTAAGCCTCCAAGCCAGTGGTGACTGGGTGGTGGGTCTGAGGGCTGCACAGGGACATGACACAGTTTCCAGAGAGCTCCTGCTGGGACTGGAGCCCAACCTGAACCAACTCTGGCTCTGCCAGGGCAGCAAAAACCTTCCCCTGAGCCACAAGCTCAATTAGAATCAGAGAATCATGGAATGTCTTAAACTGGAAGGGACCCCCAAGGATCATTCAGTGCAAGCCCTGGCCCTGCCCAGGACACCCCAACACTCCCCCCTGTCCCTCAGAGCGTTGTCCAAACGCTCCTGGAGCTCTGGCAGCCTTGGGGCTGTGCCCACTGCCCTGGGGAGCCTGGGCAGTGCCAACCACCCTCTGGGGGAAGAACTTTTCCTAACAAACCAGCTGTGCTGGTGGTGGTAGGATCTTCACTCTGGTCCATGGCTCACTACAGGAGAAGCCAGGTCAGGCTGCACTTGAAACTCAACTTGAAACCCACGCAGTAAAACGTCAGTAAAGACTGCAGGACATGAGGTGCCATATAGACACCACAGCCCGGTGTAGTGCAGAGCTTTGAGGGTCAAAGGCCTGCCTTTGGGCTGCCAAAATATGAGCATCATCCCTGAGTCTTGGGATACCAGTGATCTTGGAAATATAGGTGTGTTCCTGCTCAAAGCCAGGTGGACTGAAAGTGGTTGGTAATTGTTCCTGGGGCTTTTTCTTTGGCTGGGGGTGAGTAAAAACAGGCTGTAGTGCAGGGCTGGGGGTGGACAGTTCATAGGGTGTCCACCAGAGCTCCCCTGGCCCTGGCTTCCTTTCATCTGCCCCCCTGGAATGGGACACACAGAGGGACCTGCCCTAATTCTCCCTGCTCCGCATGGAAATCAGCTCCTGCTTTCTCTGGAGAGAGAAAATAAGCTCTCCTGCATCCCGGCTTTTTTGTTTTGTTTTTTTTCTTCTTACACTCTGGAGCCCAAGGTAGCTGCATTTAGCAGCTTTAGTGTCCTTTCATTGCTGCTGCTTGCAGGGTTGTGGTCACTCAGGCAGCAGTAACTTTGAAAAAATGACCCGTCTACACCCAAACAATAACAGAATCCCCCTTTTTATGTTGGCAACGCCCACCGCTTTCTCTTCCCTTCAAGACTCCCCACGTAGACGCAACTGTTTGACCAGCCTTCTTCTGAACAACTTAATTAAGCAAAAGAAAAAGTGTCAGTTTCTGCCAACCCCACAAAAACAGAGCTGTGGGGGTGAGAAGGGGCCGCAGCACCAGCCTGCATTCCTCAAGGGCCCAGGAGGGGACACCCTGTGCCAGGCACAGCCAGGACATCGCCACACGCCGGGCACCCCAGGACAGGAGCAGGACACCTGTCCCAGGGGATCCCAGGTGCCCAAGAGTGGCTGCTGGCACTTGGGTGCCCGTTCCTGTCTGAGCCAGGCCTGGGATTGAGCAGCTTTCTGAACTGTGACAGAAAGGGAGCCCATTTTTCCTTCTTGGGGACCAAACCTCTCCTGCTCCGTGGGCCTGGAGGCTCCTGAATTTCCCTGAGAGCATGGGGGGAACACATTGCACAGACGGATCCGTGGCTCTTGCAAAACCTCCCTTCCCTGAGCAAAAATGCCAGGAGAGGATAATGGTTATCATCTCCTTTCCTTCGGGGGCTGGATCTGCTCCCCTTCCCAGTGCCGAGGCTGCTCCGTGCCCGGCCAGCTGCTCTCTGTCCAAGGAAAGGGATGAGGCTCTTACCACAAGTGCTTCAAGGGCTTGGGCTTTCAGGGCTTTCTTTTTTTCTGAGGGAAAAAAATTTGCTCTTAACCCAGCAGGGAAGGATGGAGCAGAACTGTCTCGCTGAGTTATGTTCTCCCCTTCTGTCTTGATCTCCATTAAAAGAGCATAAATTCATTTTAGGCTCCAGTTCTGCAAAGGTCAGGGGCTGCTCTGGCTCTGGAATCAATGGGCCGGCTGTTCACCCCACACATGGGGGCTTTGAAGGCCCATGGCTTTATCTGGAGCAGAGTTAGGCTTGGGGTGTTCCTTTTCAGACAAACTCCATGTTTTGGCCTATTCTCCCCCATCCCAACCACCCCTTCCCTTTCCTTTCCTCCTCACTGGCAGGCAGGAGCCTGTGTATTTCTCAGCCGTCCTCCAGTCCTCAAACCAGATCAAGACATTTGTAAATAATGAAAATTATCAAAACAATATGTGTCTCCAAGCCCTTAAATGCTTTTCTATATGTTCTTAGGCCCTCCCAGTCCTGATAAACCCTCTCACTTAAGAATAAAGGAAGCCAGCCATCGGAAGCTGCATTCCCAAGCAGTGCCATCTCTTGGGATGAAGGGGTTGTGTTTCCTTTTCAATTCCAAGAGGGGAACAAACACAGCAAATAGTGTGTGTGTGGGGAGTGCAGGGGCAAAGCCCTTGTCTGGACATGAGGCAGCACCAGCACAACCCTCCAATGCCATCCTGGGCTCAGGCAGCTTCAGCCTTGCAAAACTGCTCCAACCTGGCAGGTGCACAAAACACAGACATGTAAACACCCCCACAAACACAGAACACATGTATTTCAGGAAGGATTTCTGCTCAGAGAGGGTGGTTAGTCCTTGCAAGGGGCTGCCCAGGGAGGTTTGGAGTCTCCAGCCCTGGAGGTGCCCAAGGAAGGCCTGGATGTGGCACTGAGTGCTCTGGGCTGGGGGACAAGATGGGGATGGGGCACAGGGGGGATCCATGGGCTGGGAGGGCTTTTCCAACCTCAGAGATCCTGGAATTGTGGTATAAACACCCACACAGACACATATAAACACACCCCCAAACACATATAAACACCCAAACACATCCACACACCCACACAAACACCCTCGGGGAGGTGGGTGCCATTGTCACCACCGGCCTGTGATGCAGCAGCAGGTGCTGGAAGTCCCTGGACACCAACACTGACTTTGGGGTGCACTCACACGCTGGTTTTACCCCATTCCACAGCCAGGAGAGGCAGAGTCCTCTCTGCACACCCGAGGCTGCTGTCCTGGGGAAGGCAGCAGAGCCCATCGGTGGGAGCTGTGCCACCTTTTCACGGCATTATGAGCTGAGAGGGCGGTTGCTCTCCAGCAAAATGACAACAGCTCCAACATTAAAGGGCAAAGAAGGGAGAAACCTTTCCTGCAGCCTCCGACTGTTTCATTCTCTCCACACAAGGGTACAGGAGCGGCGGCCTTTCTTGTGATTAATATCTGGGAAGCTTCTTAACAAGGCTTAGCTTGATAGGTGGCTCTTGTTGGAGGAAATTTATGGCCTGGTACTTCCTCAGTGAGACTTCCCACGTTGAATTGTTGAACATTACTGACCCTGATGCCCAACACGAGGGGGTGGGGATTTACACAGATGTCTGGTAACTGTGGAAGGTGCAAAAATCCAGAAGAACAACCTGCATTACATCCATTGGAAGCGGCTGGTTAACAGAGGTCAGGGGGAGGCCCGAGCCAGTGTGTGAGCCGCAGTGTTTTGGTGCAGTTTGTTTTTTGATTAGTGCAGTTCATGACCGGGCCATCCCACCTGAATAACAATCAGTGTGATTCACAGCGGGCCAGGAGAGGGCAGGGCCGCCCGCGGTGCCGCCCATATGGAGCCCGGCCCTGGGAAGTGCAGAACCTTCCCAAACCCAGATGGTTCGGCTTGACGGCTTTGGCAAGGCCCCAGCAATAACCTCTGACGATATGAAATCATCAAGATCTTGACCCCCCCCCCCGCTCCCCCTTTTNTGAACATGCATGAAATGGGGCTCAGCCACAGAGCACCGGGGGCTGCGCCTGCTCCTCTCCTTCCCTTCATTTTTTTATTGTGTTGGGGGTTTTTTTCCCTTTTATCTGACACAATATTTGCCTTCCTAAAGAAAAGGGTGAGCAGATGGGAGGGCAAGGCTGTGCTGCTGTGGCAGGAGGTTGTGAGCGGCCGTGCTGCCGTGAGGGAGGAGGTGGAGCGGTGTGGTTTGGGCACAGGGAGCTGCTCCGGGGCCTTCACTGCTGCTCGTGGGGGGAAATCTCCACCTGCACTGGTTCCTGTTACCATGGACGGGCTGAATTTCTCAGGGTAAACCACAGAATCATTTAGGTTGGAAAGGACCTCCAAGACTGACTCCAACCTGTGACTGTCCCCTTGTCCCCCAGCCCAGAGCACTGAGTGCCATGGCCAGGCCTCCCTTGGACACCTCCAGGGTGGGGACTCCACCAGCATGAGACAGTTACAGTAAGCAGCAGCTGGAAGAGCCAGAGTGACACCTTAGAAATAAGTAAAACGAAGTCCTGGCCACTGGTGGTCACTGAGCATCCCACTGGATTGGGGAGTGGGATGTGTTTGGGAGTGCTGGGGGCTCAGGGTGGGAAGGGCAGGAGCAAGGCCAAGGTCTGTGAGGGTCTCCACAGGAGCCTGTGGACAGGATTTGGTTTGTTGCCAGCAGCCAGGAGACCCTGCAGTGGGGAGACAGAGAGGAGCCTTCTGGCCAGCTGCTTTTAGAAAGACATTGGTCAGAGGTTGGACTCGATGATCCTGGAAGTCTTTTCCAACCTTGATGGTTCTATTCTGGGATTTTAGACCTCAGAGCAGGAGGCCTGGGCTTGAATGAACCAAGTGGCTCCAGTGAGGGGTGTTACTCAAGGAGTGCTTGTTTAGGTATGAAGAGGGAGGGGAGGAAGCACTACTGAGAAACCACCAGCCTGAAGACCCCCTGCTCTGCCTCCTTCATTCTCCCACCCCCTCCCAAAGGTGGGCACCACTTTCTTCCCCCTGCTGCCTCATGCTTGAAAATTCAAGGCTCAGGATATTATCAGTGAAGCTGAGACCTGGACATTGCCTGTGACTGTCACTGTTCTTCAGGTTAAAAAATAGCAGCTAAGAGGTGCTGGGCATTATTATTTTTAAAATAATTCCTCCCCTCCAAACAGCTGAATCCATAATCCCAAGTTTCGGAACACACAGGATGAGAGATGCTCGTCCGGCGAACCAGAAGAAATCATTTACACAAATAGCTTGTACAGTGTCCTTTGAACATTGTGCTCTAAATCTTTTTAGTCTCATGAGTATTCATAGTGTTTCTCAAATAATTTGAAAGCGATTTCTTAATGAAGGCTAAAATATCCCTTTTAAACTTCTAAGTGATGTTGTTTCCCTTTGATCACCTCCATACATTCCATATTCCCGTGCCCTTCTCTCTGCTGCATATTCATGTCCTTGGGATAATTTAAAGGCATACTTGCATGTGTGACAGTGATAAATAAAACTCATCCATCATATAGCAGAACCTCTGGGGAAAATGCAATATCCCCATTCCAGTGCCGTTACTGTCTGCATGATTATGAACCTGATCCGGAGCTGCTTGAACCAGTGGCAATGTTTAATGAGCTGGCAGAATATTTATTCTTGGGTAAAAAGAAAGAAAACCCCACAGAACTTATTTTTGGCAGCCACAAAGCCCCTGCTGCTGCTGCTGTCCACCTCTCAAACCAAGCACTGGGATTTCTCCCAGGTGTGACCTCGGTGCATCCACAGAAGAGGATGGATGGATGGAGGATCAGGGCTGTGCTCTGACTCAGCACAGAGCCCCCCTGGGAAAGGTGGGAGTTTTATTTCCTGATGGGATACAAACATTTTTGAGCACCTTTCCAGTGGTGTGAAGCCATCCCAGTTCATGACACTGTGACTGGCACAGCGTCTGCCTCGAGGAGACCCGTGTGCTCATCCTGGAGGTGCTGCTGCTCCTCAAAAATGGGAATATCAGATTATTTACCACCAGCCCCCCGTGTCCCAGTAGTGATACTGGCCCCAGCCCTCACAGGAGCTCTCTGAGATAACAAAGCAGCATTAGATCTGGACTGCAGTGGGAGAAGGAAAGGAGAAGGGAACCTGCACCAGGCACCCACCTGGACAACCAGGGTGGGCACAGTGACTTGCCCCAGCTTTGGTTCTCCCTCACAGGTTGGTCTGTCAGAAATCTGGGGGGTGTAGGGGGGAATCCCATGCTGGCCTGGCACAGGCTGGCTGTGTGGGGAGACTCTGAGCCCTGCCTGGCTGCTGAGCCCGAAACCCAGCGGGATGATTGCAGTCCGGGTTTTCTGGGGGAGGAGGGAGAAGGGAGGCTCCAGTTTGGGGTGGAGAAGGTTTTATGGACCTGGTTTCTCAGCCACCAAAACTACCCCAGCAGAGGTGGCAGCCTCAAAATCAAGTCAGTGACTTGGTGGGATGCTGAGGTGCTTTGGTGTTGGATCCTGCCCATCCTCACGTCCCAGCCTGGATGGACCAAAGAAAAGCAAAAGTTTTGTGGGGCAGGAGCTGGAACAAAGCCACACCATGAGCTGGGGTGGGAGGGAAACAGAGGGCAGGATTTATCTCACCTCCTTCAGGGCTCCTGTGTCCCTTTGTCCATCCTAAGGCAGGTGTGGGGAAGGGTGGCTGTGTCTGCACCTCCTGTAATTGCCAAAATGAGACAGGATGGCTGGTTTGGACCAGGGAGTAAACTTTTGGGTGGTTTAAATGCAGGTGTGATGATCACAAACCTTCATGGTTGTCTGGGGGGAAGATGCTGTGCAGGAGGCAGAGCTCGTGGGTGCCCGAGGGAGCAAGGAGGGGCTGGAGGAGCTGAGGTGGGACACGGGGAGGGCACAGCAGAGCTGCATTTGGCTGTGCTCACCCAGCCAGAGGACAGGTAGAGCCACAGCCACGTAAATCACGGCCGGTGCTCCCTGGAAATCTACAGCGGGCCAGTGAAAAATGAGGCGGCCTGACCTTTCAGTGGGGGCTCCAAAGGCCGTGCTGCCGCTGGCCCTGCTCCCCCCGGCACGCAGCTGCCACAGCGGTGACATTCCCCCCGCAGTTGCCCGAGAAACGTGGCGCAGCCACCGCCGGCACCTCCCGCCGCCCGCACCCCCGGCACTCGAGATGCTTGATGAGATCCCGGTGGCCGGAGGCGCAGGCGGGGGTTAAGACCTTGTCCCGTATTCTGTCCCTACTTAGCAGGATCCCTCTTCAATGCTCTCACCCGGAGCAGGAGATGATCATGTTTAGTGACCTGTCACACTGGTACTTCAGGCTTTTGTTGTGGGAAATTGGCCGTCCTCTTAGGGCAGTGAGAGGATTTGGGCTGTGTCATTAGAGCCACCAGCCTGCCAAGGTTAAGGGAGCAAGGACAGAAAGCTGTTTCTCCAAGAGCAGCGGCGGGTCTGAAGTTTCACCTCCTTTGAAGCAGAGGTTCCCATCAAAGGGGCGTCAAAGCGGCCCCGGGATGGGAGCCAGAGGGCTCTGCTGGGGGGTGGGTGCCTGGGCAGAAAATGAGCTGTTCCCCAAACTTCACGGGCACTTTGCAGACCTCCACTCCAAGAGTTGCTGCCTTGGTACATCAGTGGCTGAAAAAGAAAAGGGGAAAAAAGTAAGTCTTCATCTCCCAGCCAGAGCTGTAGACTCGGTTCCTCCCTGAGTTAGATGGCCCTCAGCAAACTTCTTCTGCAAGGCTGATGGGAGCAGGACCAGGGATTTTAGGACTCCCTTCCTAAGGAATTTACCTGAAAGGCACTGGTGCCTTTCTGCTATTTCAGGAGGAATATCAAAACAGCCCCTGTAAGAAGCTGATGAGGGAACCGTGGTGTCTCAAGGAACCTGAGGGTGAAGTTCTCCCCAGCCCCCCCATGTCAGGGAGGTGCTGACACCCCCTTCCTCCAAAAAGCCAGTGCCTGGAGAGGGGCCATACAGGGTGGGAGGGGGGTCTCCTCTGCACTGGAGAGGGGCAGCTGCCCTTTGGCTCTGCCTTGCCCTGCCATGGCCTGGCACTCACCAGCAAGGGGTACCCTGGGGGCAGAGCCGGGGTGGGTTGTGCTCTGTGGGGTGCTGAGAGGAGAGGATGGTGATTGTGGCAGTGCCAGTGTCCTTTTCCCAGCACTGTTGTGCCAGCCCTGCCCACTGCTGGCTGGGGAAAAAATGGGTGTTTCTGAAATTCCTTCTCCCTCCTGGTCTGTTTTGTGCCCTCTCCTATCTGAGCCAGGCTTTGGGGTGGCTGACTGTGAGGGTTTGTGTGGCCTGCATGGCCACAGCAGCTCCCCTGGGCTTTGGGCAGGGGCTCTGTGGGTGGGAGCACCGAGGAGAAGGGATCTGGGTGATCTGAATCAAGGGATGTGGCCAAGGATGCCAAGCAGGGCTTGGGCAGAGTCCACAAGGGAATAGAGGTAAAAGGGGCTTTGGAGGATGAGACTCCAGAGGAGCCACCCTGGGGGTGCTGGTCGTGGCCAACAACCACTGTGCTGTGTGCTGATGGAAGAGAATTTCTCTGTTACTTTTTCAATTCACAGGATCCCAGAATCCCTGAGGCTGGAAAAGCTCTCCCAGCCCATGGATCCCCCCTGTGCCCCATCCCCACCTTGTCCCCCAGCCCAGAGCACTGAGTGCCACATCCAGGCCTTCCTTGGGCACCTCCAGGGCTGGGGACTCCAAACCTCCCTGGGCAGCCCCTGCCAAGGCCTCACCACCCTTTCCAGCAAGGAATTCTTCCTGAGAAGAAATCTGTCCAGTTCCCATCCTCGGGGAAGGCAGCCCATGCACCAGGGCAGCCAGAGAGCACAGCACAGTGATGTCCCAGCATTCCTGGGATGGAGTTGAACTCTGGGCTCTGTGCTGTGAAACTGGCCTTGGATGCCTTGAGCTGAAGGAACAACCTGTCTGAGGGGACCTTTGGAACGTCCGATTGCCTTCCTGGAGATTCACCCCGTGTGGGATGGGCTGGACCCTGCACAAGGGCCTCTGCCAAGCTGCTGCCCTGCCCTCGTGGCATCAGTTGGTCATCACAGAGCACTGATGTTTTGGGTTTGGGAGTTGATCTCAGCTTGGTTGAACACGACTCCATGGCTCCTAATCTTTTTTCTCCGAAGTCTTTCTACTGAGGGTGCTACTGGCACTCAATGCCAATGCAACCCAACTCCAAAGAGCTGTTGCCATTCCAGCCACTTATTCCCAGGTCCAAGACCTGTTTGTACCATGTGCCAGGTAGTGTTACAGCACTGCTGCTGTGCCAGCTGGTTTTAGGGCACTTTTGTGTGTGTGGGAAGGGTCATACCCAGGTGTAAGGTGCAGACCAAAGGCTGAGTGTGCTTTCCACACAGAATCATGGAATGGTTTGGGTTGGGAGGGACCTTAAAGCTCATCCAGTGCCACCCCTGCCATGGGCAGGGACACCTTCCACCAGCCCAGGTTGCTCCAAGCCCCATCCAACCTGGCCTTGGACACTTCCAGGGATCCAGGGGCAGCCACAGCTTCTCTGGGCAACCTGGGCCAGGGCCTNGCGACTGCGGAATCAGCCCAGTCTGGAATATCTGCTCCCTGCTGATCTCCAGCCCAGCTGAAGTGAGGCTGTCCCTGGGCTGCCACCCCACAGACAGTGAGGCCAGCAGGGATTGCTGCTGTTCCAGCTCCACGTGGAGTCACCCACAGCGGGGCAGCTCCAGCCAAAGCTCTGTGACCCAACGAGCAAAGCCAGTCTCGTGCTGTGAGTTTTCAGTGGCCCATCCCTGGGTGAAGAAGGAAGTGGATTTTTTGGAATAGTGGTCCCACACATCCCCTGCTGATGGCTTTGTGAGAGAGACTGGACACTGTGATCCTGGTGTGGGATCCCTGGGAGGAGGGGACAGGGAAGGTCACACAACATTGGGTGACACACTTGGACCTGTGACACCTCCCTGGGCCAGGAAAAATGGGGCAGTTTGGGACAGCAGCTTTTTGTGGCCATCTGATCACAGCCTGTCTGTTCTTGCTGACCCTTTGCCGTGGGCTTGGGGTGTGTTTGTGATTTATTTTTTTTTGGTTGTGGGTTTTTGTGGATTTTTTTTTTTTAATACTTGAAAGAATTAAAAAGTACTGCTTCCATGAATAAATATAACTCTTAGCTCCATCTTATTAACTAAAAGCAATTTAGGGCTAAATACAGTGAATGTTAACAAAAAGCCAAGAATAGAAAATTGTTTAAGTGGCCAAAGAAACTTTCTCCCATTGTGATGCAAGCCAAGCTATGCCAGCTATATGTAAATGTATGCAGTAGGCTCTGTGCATGTGTCCACTTTGAAGTTGCCATCTGAATTTAATTCTGCCTTTGTGATTAAATCAGGCCATTACGTTTAATCTCACTTAATAGTAAGAAACGCTCTTTGTTGTTTTCTATAGGCAACATATTCTGCCCCTAACATATACAGCTTGGCATTCACACTTTACTATTAATCCCCGATGGCTGATAATTGCTTCATCTCCAAGTTCTCTGTCCAATTCACAAGGGAACTGATTGCAACTATTCTTCCCCTATACATTAATGCACTGTTTTGGTCTTACTCCTTTGGCTCAGTGAACCCTATCAAGCTGTCCACATTTTCTGGGCATGTGGGCGTATTGTAAGTTGTTAAATTAAATTCTGTGCTGACCCCCTAAACACCAGAATCTATTAGCACTGCAAGGTAGCTGATTGACAAGTGGGGCTACTTTGCCACTCAAAAAAAAAAAAAGGAGCCAACCCGGGCCAACTAAGGCTGAATATTTTGTTCCAAGGGAAAGTCTGAGCTCTTCTGCCTGCTGTCTTTGCACTTAGAGTTTCATTCCTGCGGCGGATCAGCCGTGGGATTGTGTCCCTGCTCTTACATATGTCAGGCAGGGAATCTCTTTGGGAGAAAAGGGGCTGGGAGATGGCTTTGGTTTGCTGCAGTCTGGAAGCCCGTGCAGGGGTTTTTTCCCCCAAGTATAATCAATCCAGAAAGCTGCTTTTTGTGGGGTTCCTTTTTTCCTGTTTCTTCTTCCTTCCCAGGGAATGGGCCTGATTCCTAATGGCTGAATTATGCCCAAGGAGCCTGTGACTGTCAGTATTTTATTTTTCCAGAAATGTAAAAAAAATAAGCAACTTAGTACAGATTCCTGCAGGGAGACAGTTGCAAGAGACTCTCGGACTCCCCAGGAACAAATACCAGCATTCTGGGTTCCCTTCCCTTTACCAAAATCCTGCATTTAACAGATCCATAGGCAGAAAAATTGGACTGATATAGCAAGAAGCACAAAGAAACAGAGTTTTAGTTATTTCCACCACTATCCATGTTTTAACACCTTCCATGGCTGCTGAGCAGCGACTGCAACGACCTCTTATTACATGAGTGACTAGTCCACAGAATCCCGGGATCCCTGAGGCTGGAAAAGCCCTCCCAGCCCATGGATCCCCCCTGTGCCCCATCCCCACCTTGTCCCCCAGCCCAGAGCACTGAGTGCCACATCCAGGCCTTCCTTGGGCACCTCCAGGGCTGGGGACTCCAAACCTCCCTGGGCAGCCCCTGCTCATGTTTCAAAGTGTTGAGGAGGTATCTGGAATTTNGTGCCCATCCCCACCTTGTCCCCAGCCCAGAGCACTGAGTGCCACATCCAGGCCTTCCTTGGGCACCTCCAGGGCTGAGGACTCCAAACCTCCCTGGGCAGCCCCTGCTCATGTTTCAAAGTGTTGAGGAGGTATCTGGAATTTCTTCCCTCTGATTCATTGTCATTGCACTGATGAATTAAAATAGATCTGAAGTCGTCACACAAAGTTTTTGGGGGGCTGATTTGGGCCATGGGGACAGTGAGGGAACCTGACATGTCATAGCAGTGACCTTTTTTAATTCTATTTTTTTAATTTCACGGGTGTGGGAAAGCTAAAATCCATCATGAACCTGCACAGACATCAACTGCAATCCAACATGGACTTGAAATCATAGAATCCCAGAAAGGTTTGGGATGGAAGGGACCTTAAAGCCCACCCAGTGCCACCCCTGCCATGGGCAGGGACACCTTCCACCAGCCCAGGTTGCTCCAAGCCCCGTCCAACCTGGCCTTGGACACTTCCAGGGATCCAGGGGCAGCCACAGCTTCTCTGGGCAACCTGGGCCAGGGCCTCCCCTCCCTCCCAGCCAGGAATTCCTTCCCAATATCCCACCTAACCCTGCCCAACCTGGCCCTGAATGGATCAAAGGAATGTTCTATCACTGGATGTGAGGCCCTGCTCGTGCTCATCTGAGATCTCTCTATAATCAGTTCCTAAGTGAAGTGCTATAAAAAAACCCTAAAAAATGCTACCTTGAAATGAGTTTTTTTTAAAATCTTCTTCCATAAGTCTAAAAATGTGAGGAGTAGAAGGAAATCTGAGCCTCATCTTTTAATTTCTTTCCTCCTTTTCTCTCTCCCTGCAGTCCTTCAGTTCAGGACCAAATGCCTTATTTGCTTCATGTACCTTTTTCCTCCCATTTTGTTTGCTCAGGGAGGCTCCAGAGACGGGTGTCAATTAATCAGAGCAGAACCATTGTGATTTATCAGCCACTTCTAGAAAGGGCAAAGCTAGTGGCACCCAGAGGAACACAAATTTCTGCCTACATCAAGCACCAACACAAGAGGGGCTTTTATTTTTTCATGTAGATGCAGCTCCAAAAGCTGTGGCTTGTATTTCTCCCAGAATCTCCAGTGATTCCTGGAGTTTAGAGCCAGCTATTTCCATACAGACTGTCTGTACACACTGTATTTCCAGAACCAGGAACATGCTCTGGAGCTGAAGGGTTTATTCAGAGAAATCAGATTTATTCAGTGATTATCAACAGTCACCTCCAAACCAGTGTCTCTAAAACGCTGATGCTTTTTATTTCTATCCTGTTTCAGCACCTCTTTGTGAGGAGTTTTGTGGCTCCCGTGAGGTGTTTTAATTAATTAATTAATTTCTGTTGCTCTGTCGTCTCACACTGACAAAAGTCACTTTACTTCGCAGGATGCTGCACACTCTGATCCTGCCCTGGGCAGGGGAAAGGCCTTGTAGGGGCTGGAAACTCAGCTCAGAGCAGGAATCTGACTCCCTCAGAGCAAAGGATTTGCCCTGGTGGTTTCCAAGGGCCACTCTGAGGAAAACTGGTAGGGAATGAGATTAATGATTTAATTAAAGGAACAGGAAATCTGCTATTTTTGTCTATTTTTGTATTGCAACAAAGCCTTCAGAAGTCCCACAGTCCCCCAAAGTTGGATGCTGTTTATTAAATCAATAATCTTATTAGGTTATCCAACCATCCAGGTAAATATCCAACTTTATTGGGATTTTCTCTGAACTGTGCCACAGCATTAAACTCATTTACATTACTGTGGATCAGGCAAAGCATCAGAGTGAGCCCTGGGAAGTCTGGCTGAGGTTTGGAGTTGTTTTTTCACTTTTCCTTGGAAATGTCTCAGGTTAAATGTCATTAGGAAGCAATTTGGATGTTGGTAATTTGGGAAACACCCACAGAAAATTCATATTTCTTTTAAAAACAACCACAAAATGGTGCTTCAAAGCTGCTGGCCAAAGAGATCTTAGAATGAAGTGTGACCCCAGGAGCAGAATTGGTAGCAGTAGAGTCACAAATGAATTAAAACTTAATCATATTTCTTCCTCCCTGTGCTTCAAGACTAATTTGGGGTTTGAAGTTCTCGCAGCCTGCCCTGCAGCTGCTTTGGATTTGTTCTTGGTGAGAAAGAGGGGGCTGATGACACTCAGTCAAGGCCCAACCCAAGACATTTCAGAGGTCTCCTTGAAGTGCTTTTTCTTACCTGCTGCCTCCTTTGTAGGAGTTACAGAAACAAAAAGATGCTGACTTTAAAAAGACTTTGAAATCCTTGCGTGCAAAATATGCAACAGGTTTACCTTGTTAATAATAATAATAATATTTTATAATAAATATTTGTAATGTTTTCATGATAAAAATCACAGGTATTTTGCTGTTAAAGTGGAGAGCTGTGACAAACAGCACCTGCTGGTGCAGGAGTGGCTGTGAGACCACCTGAGCAGGAACACGATGGCAAGAGAGAGGCTCCCTCTAAGCTGGGCTTTGAAGAGCTGCCTTTCATTTTAAATTCACAGCCTGTGTCCCCGGAGCCTTTTACTCCTATTGCGGCAAAAGCCTCCAGATCAACTCCCCAGCCTTTTATTCTGGAAGTGCTGTAATGTGTGCACAGCTCTGAAAGCACATGGAGCCTCCCGAGCGCCCGGCGATGTCCTGCCCATATCAAATGGGCCCAGGCAGGCCCTGAATGCCTGGCAAGGCTCTCCCCGCACTTGTTCAAGCTGCCCAACCTGCATCTCGCATCCTGCCACCACCCAAGTTGTACAATAACCATCTGGACTGGCCTTGGAGCTGCATTCAGTGCATGGGACAAAGTCACCGGTTCTTTTCCATAATCGCTGCCCGACGTGCGGAGCTCTCTGCTGCCCAAGCTGTTCCTGGAGGATGCCTCCTTTCCCTCCAGGCCTCCAGTACTACCTTTATTTATCCTCATGGGTTCAAATGCAGAGCAACACCCCCTCATCCTGCTGCCATCCCCTGACAGGTCCCAGCTGAGTTATCCCCGTGCTCTCCCTGCCCAGCGCAGGAGCTGATGGTGGGACATCCTGCTGCCAGCTGCCAGGGACAGGGCCCTTTAGCATTAAATGTCCACGTTTATTACAGGAGTATTAAATATTGCAGGGTTCAGACTGCAGAGCCACTGACACAAAGAGGAGGAGGAGCAGCTGAGGGCACTTGGCTGGTGCAGCTGGAGCAGAGCAGCCCCAGGGCAGAGCTCAGCGGGGGCTGCAGCTCCTCCCAAGGGGCAGCTCCAACCTCTGCTGGCTGGGAGCAGGGACAGGAGCCAGGGAAGGGCTGGAGCTGTGCCAGGGCAGGGGCACTTGGAGCTCAGCACAAGGTTCTTCCCCCAGAGGGTGGTTGGCACTGCCCAGGCTCCCCAGGGCAGTGGGCACAGCCCCAAGGCTGCCAGAGCTCCAGGAGCGTTTGGACAACGCTCTGAGGGACAGGGGGGAGTGTTGGGGTTCCCAGAGGGAGATGCCCACGGGTGGGTTTGAAGGACTCTCCCAAGTGCTTCTGCCTGGCAGTTTAAACCAAAGGGAGATCATTTCACCCCCAGCCTCATAACACACAAAATCCTTCTGAGAAGCAAATGTGTTGCCAGTGCTGCTGAGGACAGAGCTGTTAATGAATCCTGAGAAGCACACGGGTGAGGGACTGTCAGGGGCAGCCTCAGCATCCCTTCCCCCCTTCCAAAAATCCCTCATGCTCTGGCAAACAGTAAATTGGAGACTCCTCCCTCAGAAGCACTTTTACTGTTGGTTGAAGTGGCAAAACTCATGAAGAGAAACTTCCCATTCGAGGAGGCAGAGGGAGAGCAAGGCTTGGGCTCCAGGGAGTTGTGCTTCCACTGTTCAGCACTTGTTTTGCCAACAGTAACATACTGCATGTTCTCCTGGGGCTCCTCACAAAACCTGTGCAGAAATTTAGTGCAGAGGAAAAACTCATAAACATCCTGCAGATGAGAGGGAACACAAGCAGGATCTCCCCTGGAAGTTGCTGGGATTGACTTTCCCAGGGATGTTCTTTTTCATAGAAACATAGGATGGTTTGTCTTGAGAGGGACCTTAAAGACCACCCAGTTCCAACTCCCTGCGATGGGCAGGGACAGACCAGGAACAAACTGTCCATCTGAACAAAATGTCCTTCACATGGGCAAACCTCCCTTTGTCAGGAAAAGGAGGGCATTGGGATGGGGAGAACCTTACAAGGAACAAACTCTTCCCTTTTTGGAGTTCCTGGTCAGAGGAAGTGGTGCCAGGATCTGTGGAGAAATGGGATCTTTTTTCTTTTCGTCCCAAGTGAAGCCAAAGAGGGGGTGAAGATTTTAGGTCTTTCCTCATCCTCTTTTCCTGTTTCTCTGTTCCACACCCTGTTCACATCCACTTCTCCCTCAGCAGCACCCCGGGAGTCCCAGGCAGAGCCTGGGGTCTCCTGCTCTGGGAGAAGAGCTCTGGGCGTGCACACACCAATTTTCCTTCTCCAAGGGAATTACAGGGGCACAGGTACCATGGTATTTTACAGTGGAAGTGCTGGGTTGACAGTTGAACTTGATGATCTTAAAGGCCTTTTCCAATTTTGATGATTCTATGATTCTACAGTTCAATATAATGCTCAGAGCTGAAAAATTACTACTCAGACTTCATAGAATCACAGAATATCCTGAGTTGGAAGGGACCCCAAGGATCATTGAAGTCCAACTCCTGCTGCATTGCAGGCTTTTGATTGTTTTTGGTGGTTTTTTTCCTCCTAGAAGGGTATTTTTCATCCCTGGAAAAAGAAAAAGAAGTACATTAAAACCAAAAAGGTTTGAGTTATTGTTGCAAGAGTTCAATCCTGGTCGCCACCATCCCTTCCCTTTCTTTGCATCATTTCCCAGCTCCCCAAGAGGAAAAGAAACAATGAATGAAAGAAAGGCAGAAAAACCCTCCAAAAGAGAGCAGGGGTCCCTTCTCAGCCTGTCTCACTGGCAGCTCCTGGCATGGGGGTGGCCGTGGGCACACAGCCGCTCCGCCGGCGCAGACTTGGCACACCCGGGCCAGGCCTGGCCCCTCTTTGTGTGCCACTCACCTCCCTGATTACAGCACAGAAAGCCGGTCGTGGTGGGTGCAGGAATTGGCCACCCCACCAGACAGAAGGCAGAAGGGGGGAAAATAGGCAAGAAACAGGCAAATTAGTGCTGTGGGAGAGGGGGAACGACACCCAGGGAGGAAGCGGCACCGGCTGCTCCTATTCACAGATCAGCTCCTGCCTGGTGTTTTCTGGGGAGCTGTGATCCAGCCAGGATCCAGCTCCAGCTCCAGCCCTGAGGGTCCTGCCAGCAGGGACACCCCCCGAGGGGGGCCTCTGCTTTTGGGGGGCCACTCACAGCTGCTGCTGGAGGGACTCTGCTCCCCCTCAGCCTGCGGGTGTGTGACACCCACACCCCCCGGGCATCGCACAGACACAGAGCCACACACCCCCCAACCTCAATACCTGAGCTCTGACCCTTTCTGCTGTGTCAGGGAAGAGGTGGGAATTCAGCAGGACGAGCACATCCCTGAGCTGACACGCTCTGGGGGGGGTTTAAGAGGGTGATGTATGAGGGAGTTGTGGTGATTTCTTGTTTTTTGTCCTGTTGTCAGATTAATAATCCATTTTCCAAGTACAGGCAGATGAGCACAGGAGCTGTGCAAGGGATGCATTGACCAATTTCTAATTCAAACACAGCTATTGCTTCTGTTCAATGCAACCACTCGGAAAGCAAACTCAAATCTCAGTTTCAAAAAGTTCTGTTTAGTGAATATTTATTTTTTACTGGAGACATCAGTCACTTCTTGGGATGGCTCAGTAAAAAACACACATGAATAACAGAAGTACAAAAATCTCACCTTGTAGCAGCTGGCTGGACTCTGTTACCCCAAAGCACCTTAATGCAAAATGTATGGTTACCCAGAGTTTAAACTCAACAAAGTTAGAGGGGTTTTTCTTTGTCAAACAGCTTGAAATGAGCAATCAAGTGCTCATTTTAACAATGTTACATGGCAGAAAATGAGTGCAAAATAATATCTAGCCTTTCAGGCGGGGAAGTCACGCCAGGGAGCTGTGAAATCACAAAATCCCTTTCAGAGCCTTGGCTTTCCTCACGAGAGCCAGGAATATTGGAGGCTCTCTGGAGTCAGCAGCCGAAGCCAACCCCTATAGAGGGCTTACACCGGCACGATCCAAAGGGACAATTTGCTTGGAAGGCTGTGCCTAATTCCGAGCACAAAGCCCGATGTCATGGTCAGTTGTGCTGCACGGAGCTGGCAGCTCGGCTCAGCCTCTCCCCCGGCCCCAGAAGGTGGGAGCGCTCCTGGCCGCGGCTCCGGCGCTCCTTGGGTGTCCCGGCGGCTCCAAAGGAGCCCTTTCACAGCGACACACGGCCAAGAGCGGGCACAGAGACCGGGGGGGAACAAAGGTGGCTCTGAAGTCATTTCCCCACGCTCAGTCCAGCCATCCGGTTTCGCTCCCTCCCCATTGAGGGGGCAGAAAGCGGCAGGAAGAGCGGGGCTGAAAGGGAACAAACCGGCCCAATGGGCTGTGGGGAGGCAGCCAGGGCTCGGCTCCCATTCTCCCTGCCCAGAAAGGGATGAATGATTAATTAGAGGCGGCCAAAAGGTAATGGATGTGGCGGGCGGGCTCCTGGGCCAAGTTCCTCGAGCACCTGCGAAAACAGGAGGCGAGGGGACACAAAGCCCCTCTCCCCTTTCTGGGAGCACAGAGGGGCTCTGTTCCCCTTCACCTGGTCTGCTTTCTGCTGGCACAGCCTCCTTGCACTGGGGCCATTTCCATGCCTGCTTGCTGCTGGAGGAAGCAAACCCCTCCTTTCTGCAGAGAAAGGAATCGGAGCCATCCCAGATGCCAAAAGGTAATGGGGGGGTCTGGGATCCGGCCCTCAACCCAGAGGATGCAGAGCTAAGATGCCAGTTCTTTTCATCCCTGCAGAGCCTGACAGCCAGGGCACAAGGCCACTGCATGCAGAGGTACCAGAGATGGGATTGCCAGAGGAACCTGGGGAGGATTAGACACTCAGATCCCACTGCAATTAAACACAGCCTGGCTGTTTGCCTCCCTTAGACACCTTGGAGAATCCCAGCCTGCCCTGTGGATCTGGCAAAGCGCAGAAAGAACCTGTTCAAGTGAAACACAAGTTGCATGTGGTACAGAGAAAGGGCTTGGTTACTCCTGAATTAGGGTAAAAACACTTTTCTGTGTGTAGGTAAAAGACCCCTGGCATTTCCCCAGGGGTCAGAGGTGTGGGTGGCTCAGGTGGAGAGCAAGAAAAGGTGTTTTGTGACCAGTTCTGGGCCCTCACAGAAAGAGAGAAATGGAGGGACTGGAGCATGTGCAGAGAAGGGCAGCAGAGCTGGGAAGGGGCTGGAGCAGCAGGAGCAGCTGAGGGAGCTGGGGGGGCTCAGCCTGGAGAAAAGGAGGCTCAGGGGGGACCTTCTGGCTCTGCAACTCCCTGACAGGAGGGGGGAGCTGGGGGGGGTCGGGCTCTGCTCCCAGGGAACAAGGGACAGGAGGAGAGGGAACGGCCTCCAGCTGGGCCAGGGGAGGGGCAGGTGGGACATGAGGAGGAATTTCTGGCTGGAAAGGGTGGTGAGGCCTTGGCAGGGGCTGCCCAGGGAGGTTTGGAGTCCCCAGCCCTGGAGGTGCCCAAGGAAGGCCTGGATGTGGCACTCAGTGCTCTGGGCTGGGGACAAGGTGGGGATGGGGCACAGGGGGGATCCATGGGCTGGGAGGGCTTTTCCAGCCTCAGGGATTCCGGGATTCTGTGATTTTGTGTGTGGGGCATAAAGGTTTGTCCTCAACAGTGAGTTGGTGCTGGGTAAGGAATTCACAAGGCAGATTGGTGTGATCACTGTGGAGCTGCACATTGCAGCTCTGACTGGTTCAGGGAGAACCTCCCAGTAAAGACAGGCCCTGCAAATCAGCAAGGAAGAAGCTTAAGTGCTTGAGGTACTTTGTTACATAGGATTTAGCTCCCTAAGTTACTTAGGTTTTGCATCAGAGTGGAATGACACCCAAATTCCCCTGTACACCCACCCCAAACGTGGTCATCTGGGGGTGTGAGGAAGTGAAGGCCCTTTGGGAATCCCACTGGAGGAATAACAAGGAGAAGCAATGGAGGCACCACAGCTCTTGCTGTGGAAAAGAGTCAGTGAAATGATTCCTGTGCCTTTTTGGTGAAGAAGATTTGGCTGAACAGGGAAAGTGAACACACCAAAGAGTGGGAATGACCAACCTTGTGTTGCTGCAAGTGGCACTTTAATAGACTCCTTTCAATAATTTCCCTCCTCCCTTTCCATTAACCAAGCTGTTAATGCTCCCAGAGGATTAACAGCGAGGCCAGGGTGTGGATACAGAGATGCTGTTGTGGTGGAAAAGGTGCCCATCCATCCTGGTCTGGACACACCTTCCTTCACCAAACACCTGCTGCCACAAGAGCCTCTGGAGAATGTGAGTGGAGGCATCAGCACAGCAAGCCTGACTTGTTTCTGTGTGGGTAAAGCCGTGCAAAGCACAGCTCACTCACAGATAACCCAGTAATCACCTCAAAAATCAGATAAACCTCACCCTGAATTTTTGAACTCGTTCGGAGTCTTTAAGCTCCCTGCACGGCTCGGGTGGGGTGTGCAGGGGGTGAGGGTGGCTGTGGGAGAGGGGTCAGGGCCTCCGAGCCCCGCAGATGTTGGGTGGTAGCGCCGGGCCGAGATTGCCCGGGGCGTTGCCGGCTGCCGGGAGCCCCGTCGGTGGCACCTGAGAAAGAAAGAGCCGTCCCGGTCCCCGTGTGCGGGAGCAGCAGCGTGTGCGGGGCCTCCTCCCTGCCGCAGGAAGCGTGCGGGAGCTGCTGGAGCAGGGATGCTCCCACAAAAGCCAGGACAGCGTGGCAGCAGCACCACGAGAGCTCCCCCTGCACACGGAGCAGCCGGGGCCCTTTTCCGCCCTGACACCGCTCCCGTCGGGATGAATTCCCTCCCTGGTGCTCCGGGGGATGCTCAGCCACGGGTGGGCCGGGGGAGGTGGGGATTAACTCGCAGTCGGACCCTCCTCTCACGGGCCTTTGTCAGGATAAACAGAACAGTTTTGTTTCCTGGACGAGCAAACCTGGAAGCAGCGGGGTTTGGCCAGAGGTGTCTGGAGCTGGAGGGGTTCTGGGGGCAATGTGTGAGCAGGGCACAAACACACAAACAGCCTCTCCCTTTGCCTCTGCTCACACACAGAGCAGAGATTTGCTTGTGCCTTCTCTGATGGGGTCTGTTCAGCTACTCCTGCTTTAGCCCTTTCAAAGTGCTACAATGGCATCAAAATCACCAGTGTCCAAACCCTCACTTGGCTACGTGAATGCTCAGCTTCCCAGAGCTGCTGGATCGGGGAAGGCTCAGGGGTGACCTGGTTATGGCCTTTGGGACCTGAAGGGACCCTGCAAGGAGCATAGAGAGAGACTTTGGACAAGGGCCTGGAAGGACAGGACCAGGGGGAATGGCTTCCCACTGCCAGGGGGCAGGGATAGATGGGATATTGGGAAGGAATTCCTGGCTGGGAGGGTGGGGAGGCCCTGGCCCAGGTTGCCCAGAGAAGCTGTGGCTGCCCCTGGATCCCTGGAAGTGTCCAAGGCCAGGTTGGACAGGGCTTGGAGCAACCTGGTCTGGTGGAAGGTGTCCCTGCCCATGGCAGGGGTGGCACTGGATGGGCTTTGAGGTCCCTCCCAACCCAAACCATTCCATGATTCCATGATTCTTCACCTCCTGTGTCCCTTGCCCAGGGAGCTGAGTTGGGTAAAGAGAGCAAGGGCTGATTTTCACCAGTAACCTTGGAGCCAGGATGTGGTTTGGACCCTGCCTTTGCCATGGCCTCGAGCAGACCCCAGCTTTGAGGTCACTGCTGAAAACCTGTGCTGGAGGAAGATGAGAAAAGCTTTTGCCTGGTCTAATGATGCCAAGTAAATCCTTAGCCTTGTCCTTCTGGCTGTGCCACAGACCAGGGGCAGAAGGGGGGACACTACAGAGGAAGTCCCAGTGACAAAACCCAAGCACTGGAGTGAAGTTTGTCCCAGTGCAGAGTTGTCCCTGGTTTGTGTGAAACAGGGGTCCCTGGGCCTTGCACAGCTGCTCTGGGCTTTGGGGTTGCTGCACTCCCGTGTGTGTGCAGGCCTGTGCCTCACAAAAGGCATTCAAAATGCTGAAGCTCTTTAAAAGAATACAGAGGTATTATTTTAATGACATAACTATTGTTGAAGTCCTGCCACAAACTCGGCTGAATAACACCCACCTTGGAAAGGGTTTGTCCAGGGCAGTATTCCCAGGATGGTCGCTGCCAGCAGGGTTTTCTCTGTCTCTCATTGTCCAGCACTGCTGGGATGGCAAAAATCCAAGCTGCTGCCAGCAGCCAGGCTGGGAACTGTCCTTAGCTGGGCACTGTCCCTTCACTGGGCACTGTCCCTTAACTGGGAACTGTCCCTTAACTGGGAACTGTCCCTTAGCTGGGCACTGTCCCTTAACTGGGCACTGTCCTTAGCTGGGAACTGTCCCTTCACTGGGCACTGTCCCTTAACTGGGCACTGTCCCTTAACTGGGAACTGTCCCTTAGCTGGGCACTGTCCCTTAGCTGGGCACTGTCCCTTCACTGGGCACTGTCCTTAGCTGGGAACTGTCCCTTCACTGGGCACTGTCCCTTAGCTGGGCACTGTCCCTTAGCTGGGCACTGTCCTTAGCTGGGAACTGTCCCTTCACTGGGCACTGTCCCTTAACTGGGCACTGTCCCTTAACTGGGAACTGTCCCTTA
>VYXB01006836.1:88865-101056 GCA_013397135.1 Pachyramphus minor
CCTTAGCTGGGCACTGTCCCTTCACTGGGCACTGTCCCTTCGCTGGCCTGTGGTGGCTCCTGTGTGGTTTGACTGTGCCTGTGGGGTGGCCAGAGCTGCCTGTGGGGTGAGCAAAGGTGCCAAAGAGGTGGGCAGAGGTGCCCATGGGATGGGCAGAGCTGCCTGTGGGGTTGGCAGAGCTGCCCAGCTGCTGTCAGGGACCCTCTCCCTCCGCACCACCAAAGGGCAGCCAAGTGCTGGGCAGCAGCACCAGGAAACTGCCAGGAAAAACACACCTTGGGTTTGTTTCCACCTGCTCTGAGCTGCTGTATCCAGACTCTGAGCCTGCTGCAGGAATCAGGTCCTTAATCCCACTAATTACCCCCCCAGCTTTCCCAGCCAGGCGCCTGGAGCGATGTGGGGCTGATATCCCTCCCCACCTCCCTGCCAGGGGTAAAGTCTTGTCCTGGGCCGAAGTGAAGGCGTGGCTGGGAAGGCTTGGCATGAGCTGCTTTTGGATGAAGCTCCCAACACATGGTACCTCAGAAAGGGAAGCTGCTGAGGTGCTGGAAGGGGAATGCAGGGCTGGATCTTCGCACACGTAGCCAAGGTGGATGTGCCTGCTGGGTGTTTTGGTGGGGCTGTGCTGCTGCTGTGGGACACACCATGAGGGCTAAGGCTGATTTTGCCTGAAGTACTTAGTGGTATCTGAGATGTTCAGATGCTTGGACAGTATGTGGGGAAATACCATTTCCATGGAATCACGTAAGGGTTCCGGTTAAAAGGGACCTTAAGGATTGTCTTGTTTCATCCCCTGCCATGGACAGGGACACCTTCCAGTAGCCCAGGTTGCTCCAAGCCCCATCCAGCCTGGCCTTGGACACTTCCAGGGATGGTCAGCATGTTCCATTTTCACCCCCAAACCCCATCTCTGAAGCTCCATCACTGCCTCCAGTCAGGAATCCTGCACCCACTGACCTGACTCACTGTGGGACATTCCCACCTTCTTAAATCCCTTCGTTTTGCCCAAATTAGGCTTTGGTTTCTCCGAGGAGGCCAAAGGGAGGCAAGAGGTGGGGGCTGAGCACAGGTACCTGGTGGGGCTGGCATTTGGAAACCTGAGCACCTCGGGCTGTCACCGGAGGCTCCTGAGCTCCAGGGTCGAGGGGCAGCCCCAGCTTCCAGCATCCAGCTCCTTCTTTTCAGCTTTGGGTCCCTGCATCCCACCTCACCCCCCGTCCAACCCGGGCGCTGCCGGGCCGGGAGGGAGAGCGGCAGCGACGCCTTCCCACGTCTGCAGAGCGACTGTGCCGCTCTCGGCACTTGCAGGTGACAACCCCAGCGAGTGCCCGGCAGCAGATGAGGAGTTTATGGGCTGTTAATAAACTGTAACCGATCGCTGAATGGCGGCGGGTTGTGTTCAAGCTGTTTGGGGCCACAGGTCCTTGGGAGAGCTTGCACTTGCTCTGCCTTTATTTCAACGTAGCAGGAACATGAAAGCATGTGGCAGACTCTTGATGTTTGTTACAGTGAATAGACATATGTCCCTCACTCTAGCACGGCGAATATCTAATTAAGTCACACAATGCTGGCTTATACCCAGGGGCAGTCGCAAACAAGACGCTGTCACACTCTTAAGAACACAAACAAAATGAAAATTGCCTCTTTATACATTATAATGAATATGTTTTCAATGCATTAAAAGTTCATTTACTCCCAGGCTCTGTAAGACCGGGTGGATTTCAGCTAATATCATTTTTTTTTTCCCCAGAAGGGTGGGTTGGGGCAGGATTAGGGACAGGTTTGTTGATGAAGCTACGAAGCATTTTGCCCACAGACCTGAAAGAAGAAACGAATTCTTATTGTGTGCTTATTGTGTTGTCTCAGGCAAATCCTGCTCTTCAGACCCCGAGCTCAGGAGGGATTTCTCCCTTCCGCAGGACACGTCTGCCGTGGGTTTTTGTCTCCCTGTCTCCCACCTTCCTTCTTCTGCACTAGGTTTTGGCATTTTTGCAGGGAAGAGATGGTGACCCTGGTGCTGGATGGCTTTGGGGGTTGTGTCCTGCTCCTGCCGAGGTCTGTAAACTCGTCTGGTGCTCCAGGGGTGAGTCCTGATCCGGTGCAGCTTCTCCTGGGAGCATCTCAGGTGGCTGCTGCTTCCTTCCTCCTGCCCCAGCACTTCCAAACACTTGGAGCAGTGTAAAAGCTGCCTGGGGCACTGGTTCCTCTTCCCACCAGAGCTCCATTCCCATTTAGGGCATTTTGACACTTTTTCTACATTTCTACAGTTTAATTTCTAATTCAATTTGCAACAGTTACACGAGCAAAGTCTGCAGGTGGGGGGAGTTGTGTGACTTGGGGTGATTCCCACAGGCCTGGGTCAGGGAGCAACAAACCACTCATAGAACCATGGAATCAGAGAATGTCCCGTGCTGGAAGGGACCCCCAGGGATCATCCAGTCCAGCTCCTGGCCCTGCACAGACCCCCCAACCATCCCCCCTGTCCCTGAGGACATTGTCCTGTTCCTGGCACACTGGTGGTGTGTGAAGGGTGTGCTTGGGGAAAGTTCATCACTTCCAGCTCTACCTTCAGCAGAGCCAAGAGCCAGGACAGAGTCAATCCCTGGGGGGCTGCTTCTGGATTTTAACCCACTTTTCCCTACTTTAACCCCTGAGAGAGCCCTGGGGGCTGCTGCTGACAGGGAAGACTGACCAGAGATGTATTGGAGCTCCCTCCTTTGTGGTCCCCAGGTCACACCAGGCTGTCCCTCCACCACACAGAGCAGCTTGGCACGGAGCACCTTGCCCTGTGGTGTTCCCAGGGTGCTTTATAGGGAACAGGAGATTCCCTGAGCCACCTTCACCACTTACACAGGGGCTGGATTTGAGGGAATGCTGGCACAAGGCTCATGCCTTGGGTGGCTTGAACTGCTCATCCTGGAAAGAGAGGAGCAGGGAGGGTCCTGAGGGGGCAAATTCCTCCTCCCAGCACCTCTGCTGGTGCCTGGCAGAGACACAGACCCTGCAGGGAAACCAAAACACCCCAGTGAGCACAGGGAAGGGGCTGTGGTTACTCAGCCACAGCTCTGACATCTCATATAGAATCATGGTATGCTTTGGGTTGGGAGAGACCTCAAAGCCCACCCAGTGCCACCCCTGCCATGGGCAGGGACACCTTCCACCAGCCCAGGTTGCTCCAAGCCCCATCCAACCTGGCCTTGGACACTTCCAGGGATCCAGGGGCAGCCACAGTTTCTCTGGGCAGGTTAGAGAAGAGATCTCAAGAACTCATCAATTTTTTTCCCAGTGCAGCTCCTCTCCCCCTCCACCCCCTGCATTCTGTGCCTGCTGTGCCTGAAGTTCTGCCCAGGAAAAGGATTCCCCACTCCTCTTTTGGGATGCTGGCCCTGGGCAAGGTCCCTGTTTGTGTTCCCTTTTTGCTGGATGCACCACGGAGAGCCGGGAGCTGCCCCTCTTCCCACTGCTGCTGAGGAACTGGGGAAATCCCACCTGGATCTTGGGACTGGCAGGTTTTGCCAGGTTGGGGCTGGGAAGGGGTGTGGGACAGTGGTGTGCTCAGCACTGCCCAGTACACAGGAAACCTTGGGTGGCACCAAAGGGTGGAATTATTCCTGCTGGGGGAAGGAGCAGAGGGTGAGGGGACAGAAACCTCGTGTGCTGTTCAGCACAGCCCCAAATGAGGGCTGAGCACTGGGGGTGGCTGAATGCCCCCCTTGGAGAGCTTTCTCTCCCCTAGAACACACTGAGGGCTTTTGCCACCCCAGCTCCACTCTTTGGAAAGAGTCTGGAGTCTTCCCATCCCTCTGGGACACACATCTCCAGACTCCTTCCCTCAGGCACAGAGAGCCAAACCTTGCTTGGGTCCCTCAGGAGGAACAAAAAAAGATCCCCCCCCGCCCCAAACACTCCTAATTTTCTGCTCAAAAGAATTTTTCTTATAAAAATGACTAACACTGGGACTGCTTTTGTAACACAACAAAATCTACACCAAAAAAAAAAGGAAAAAAAAGAAGGAATCGTGTGTTTTTCTGGTTTTCTTTCTTTTTTCAAGCAGACAAAGAGGTGTATAAATGTGTCTTATACATATATGTATATGTCTTTCTGAAAATAGCATTTAACAAATGCCTCCTGCATCTGCAGGATCCTCCAACAATCCTGACACTGTGATCAATCTGCGGGCTGGGGATGTTTGCTGACAGTGATTGATTGATTTTTCCCGCTAATAGGATCAACATTGGGAATATATTAAAGTAAAAGGCACACTCCTGACTCGCAGGGAACACCCCGTGCATGGGCCTGGCCCGATTGTGTTGGGTTTGGCAGCGGGATGCAGTGATTGATGACAGGCAGGGGGTGAAGGGCTGCTCGGCACAGGAGCCTGGTTCCCCCAGTGCTCTCTCCCTGTGCATGACACTGGTGCCCTGCTGGGCCCGGGCCAGGCTGCAGAGGGGACAATGGACCCGGGTGGCCCATCCAGATAACCCCTTCTAATGCATATGGTGAGAGCTGACCTGCCAGCTCAGGCAGAGCAGGCAAAAAGCTGATGGGAAATTAATTCTCAGGAGTTTGTCAAGACATCTCCAACAAGTGAAGATAAATGGCAGAACAAAACTTCTAAAGCTAATCCCAAGAATGGGGATGAATGAAAAAGGGAAACACTCTTTTGCATTTACATCCATCTTTTAGGGGGAAAGCCACGGGGTGAGTTTGGACTTTGGAAGGCTGGAGGGGCGAGTGGAGTGACAGAACCATGGAGTGTCCGGAGCTGGGAGGGGCCCACAGGGATCATGGAATCCAGCTCCAGGCCCTGCACAGGACACCCCCAAAAATCCCACCAGGTCTGGCACTTTGGAGAGGTTTTTGAAAAATGAGAGTATTTTACCAGTGCTTGTTAAAGCTCAGTCAGAGTTCCCAGTTTTCAAGATGAATAAAACATCACTGGCATCAATTAATGATCCATATTTGTAACCAGTTTATCTCTGATGTGTTGACTGGGACTGGCATTCATGTGCTTATTTTCTTGTCAAGAAATAGGCCTTGAATGAATGATTTGCTAAAGATTCTCCTTATTCTAATAAGTTTTACAGACAATGCTGTTCCAGGCAGAAGTGCCAAGACATTTTTATATACTTTTTCTTAATGAGCCCCCTTTTTTCCTCATCATAACTTGGGATAATAATTTATCATAATTATAGTTTAGTCTTATGAAGACTTCATGAAATTTCATGGAAGATTCTCCTCACTTCTGATACTGAGGAGAGTTTGTCTTCATATTCTGGTGTGGAAGGTATTTATACTTTGGGATGCCTGATGATGCAAACCCCACATCTTTACAGGTTTAAAAAGTGGGCAAATACAATACTTCTCTTTTTTTAAAGTATTTAGACCTCAGTCCCTTGAGAGAGGTTTTTAGGTGTGTTCCCTTTGTCCACTAAAAAAAGTTCTCAATGTAATACTGCAGTTTCCTTGTTCATCCATTATTTAAGGCTGGATTCTTTCCAATGAAGCAAACTTTGGGTGTTCTAACAACAAACCAGGATGGACTTAAATACTTCATGCCCTTTTGCAGGGGTGGAGCTGACACAGGCTCATGTCCCTGTTGCCATCATTAGAGTTACTGTCTCCCCTTAATTTTTAGTAGAAATATTTAAATCTCATTAAATTGAAAATTCAGTCTGGGTGATGCTGGCAAGCCCAGAGAGTTGGCAGCCTGTGCCCAGGGATTGTTTTGAACCCCCACCTGCCTGCCTGGAAGTTTGGAAAGGGACTGGAGCTGGGCTTTGGGAAAACCTCCATTCCCATCTCGACCCCTAAGTGGGCAACCAGGATTTCAGGGCTGGGGTTTGGGTGCTGAGTGTTTGTGGAGACCCTGGTGGGAAAAGGATGGTCCAGACTCTGCTCAGTGGTGCCCGTGATGGGGTGAGGAGCAATGGCCATGAATTAAAACACAACAAGTGGAATTTCTTTCCATGGAGGATGGAGAGTGCTGGAACAGCTGCCCAGGGAGGGTGTGGAGTCTCCTCTCTGGAGACATTCCAACCCCACCTGGACACATCCCTGTGTCACCTGCTGCAGGTGACCCTGCCTGGGCAGGGGGTTGGACTGGTGATCTCCAGAGGTCCCTTCCAGCCCCAGCTATTGTGGGATTCTGTGGTAACTCTTCTGCAAATCCAGCCCCCAGCTGTGCCTGAGCATTCAGAAATAATCTGGGTGATGAGTCACAGGCTGGGAGGTCCCTGTCCCACCCAGAGATGGAAACACCCCCCAACACAGAGAAATCAGAGCTCTGCTACAAGAACTGGTTTACAACACCACGTGAGAGCTGCTGGCACCCTCAGAGGCTCTTGGGCTCCTGTCACACTGGTGCCCTGTGGATCATCCTCCAGGGGATGGCTCACCCAGCACATGGGACTTCAGTCTTCCACCCCTGGAAGTGTAAAAACCAGCCCTGTGTTCCAGCAAGGGTAAAGCAGCATCCCAGGGCTGTGCCACAGCTCTTTTCTCTGGAATGACACCCCAGTTCCCACATCCAGCCCCTGAGTCTGGCATGGGGACATTGCAGGGATGTCCAGGGGGAGTTTGGCCCCAGAATATCACTGGGATGAGGCTTTTAATGGCAAAAACGAGTATTTTCTGTCTCCAAATTCTGCAGACGTGTGTAAGCTGTGCTTGTGAACCTCCCCCTGCCAGTGGGTCCTGCCCCGAGCCTGCCCTGGTTTGTATGACTGGGGAGAGGTTTGGAGCTGAAGGGGAACCAAGTTTTTCTGTGGAAGGCTGATTTTAGAAAGCTGTTGAGAGGGATTTGGATGCTCACTCCGAACATTCACTCCCACGAAGAGGAAGGGAACCTGAAATCCCTCACAGGGGCTCTGACAGATCCCATCCCACAGGACTGAAGTGGCAGCAAGCAGAGCTGGTGCCCTGTACCTCCCTGAGGAAGAGAAATGCCTCAATCAGGGGTTTTGCAGCAGATTTGGGGCTACTCGGCTTAGAATTCTCCAGGCACAGGCTGAAGAAGTTCCCTGTTGAAACGAGACAAGAACAGCAGGGGATAAAGGTGCAGGAGCTGCCTGTGTGCCCTGACATGGCCAACCTTTCCTCCTCCTGGGCTTCCTTGGTGCCTTCCAGTTTCTGCCTGAAATGTGCTGAGAGAATCATGGAATGGTTGGGGTTGGGAGGGACCTCAAATCCCACCCAGTCCCACCCCTGCCATGGGCAGGGACACCTCCCACCAGCCCAGGTTGCTCCAAGCCCCGTCCAACCTGGCCTTGGGCACTTCCAGGGATCCAGGGGCAGCCACAGCTTCTCTGGGCAACCTGTGCCAGGGCCTCCCCACCCTCCCAGGTGTTCCATATATCGACCCTAAATTTCCCGCGTTTCAGTCCGATCCCATCACTCCCTGTCCCGTTACTGCAGTTCCTGGTGCCCCTCTCTGCACGTTCTGTGCCTGCAGGGGCTGCTGGGGAAGAGGAGGAGGAGGAAAACAGAAGAGAGAAAGGGGAAGTGGGGAAGGAGGGAAAGAGAAGGGAAAGTGAGGAGGAGGCGAGGGAAGGAGAAAGGGAAGGAGAAAGGGAAGGAGTGAGGGGGTGAGTGGGGCCATAGGAAGGAGCCGGCTCAGACCCCGGGATATGCAAGGACGAGCTCCTTCTGTCGGGACAGGTAGTGACAGACCCCGAGACAGTCTGAAAAAAAGCAGGAGGAGGGGGAAGGGAAGGGTCTGCGTGGCTTCCATGAAAAACAAGTTTAAATTCAGAGGAACAGGGATCATCTGGGCGCTAAGGATGAGGGTGGCTACTGGGGCTGCAGGAAGGGCCGGGGGCCGCCTGCGGGTCCCTCCTGGCCCTGCTGAGGCACAGGTGACCCCCGGCAGAGCCCCTCGGGGTGCTCTGAGCATATGTGCTGCCCCCCTGCCCGTAACCCGACCCGCCCGGAGCCGCGGGGTCAGTGCGGGCTCTCCCGGGAGCGGGGGGCACACGGGGGGCAGGGCGGGGGCTCACAGGGCTGATAATGCCATGTGCAGGTAGCCCCTGGGGAGGGGCCGGGGGGCGCAGCTGCGGGTCTGGCCCGGCTCGGCCGAGGGACTGGCACAGCCCCGGGACTCCGGGGGAGGATGCAGAGCCTCAACCTGCAGCGGGGCGGGGGGTGATGCCGTCTCTGCTTTTGCCCCCGGTGGGGCTGAAATGCCCCCGCAGAAAAGCGAGATCCCCACGATTGCCCCCCATCCCTCCGCCTCCCGGGGCCGTGCTGCCCGTCGGGGCTCCCCGGGACCACCTGTTAGCGCAGGGAAAGGCCCTCCGGGTGGGAGCCGGGCAGGCAGACGAGCAGGATTTACCAGCTTCTGGCCACTGCCGACTTTTGCATCTGTCAGGGTGCTAATTATTGCCTTTAATAGAGACAAAGAACAGCTCCTAATGATGCTCCCTCTAATTCTCACCTGCTCCTGCCCTTCTTCCGCAGCAGCGCTCCCTCGCCGAGCGCGGCTAATTGGGAAAGCTGCTCTGCTCACTGCGGCCTCCCTGCGCACGGGGGGGTGGAGGGCTCCGGGAACGGGGCTCCGGGAGCCAAACCGGGCCAGGGCGGCTCCATCCCATCGGCTCTGGCCTGACGGGAGCTCCCCACCCTGGTCCCAGCGGCGCTCAGCACCCCCGGACTGCCGCGGGCTCGGGGAGGGGAGCGGGGGGTGTGGGGTGGTCTTTGCCCCCTCCCCGGCCCTGCCCGGCCCTTGGCAGGCAGCAGAGCCTGGCAGAAGGGCTCCCGTGGCGGGGACACCTGGCTGCCAGCCCCCTCCTCTGCCCGGCTCCATCCCCTCCCCGCCGCGGGGTTGTGAGGCCAGGATCGCCTTCAGAGCCGCAACCCGGCACAGAGCCGGCACCCCCAGAGGCAGCGCCCGGGGCGGGAGAAGGCTCCTGGGCGAGGAGCGGTGCTCGTCGCTGGTCCCCGGGGCTGCGTCCCTCCCGTCGCCAGAGGGGTTTCGCTGGGGAGGGGGGATTCCCTCCGGGGGTCGGGCGAGGTTGGGCTGGGTGTCATCGTGGAAAAACGGAGGGTTGTTTCTGTAGTCGCTGGGGTGGGGGTCACTCTGTCCGAGCCCGCTGCCCTTTCCTGAAGGGTCGCAGGAGGATGGAGCGAACCCGCCGAGGCAGAGGCTGGAGGGGCGGTGGGGCCGGGACCGCCTCGCTCCCCGCGGGGACCCCAAATCCCCCCGGCCGCCGGGACCGCTCTGTTTTACCCACCCAAACCCAAAGTCCCCCGGGAGCGGACTCGCTCCCGCTCCCCGCGGGTGTCCGTGCGCTCCCAACTCCTCCAGGCCCCGCGGTAATGCATAAATCACTCTGCACTTACACGCAGGTAGCCAGCTGGTTATTCTAAATTGCTGTCTTGTCTCGGTCCAGAGGGAGGGAGATGGGAAAGGATTTGCTGGGGCGGGGATGCGGGTTTTTGGGATCTCCTGCCCACCCGCAGCCCCGAGAGCGATGCGGGACCGGGGCGGGCGGCGGCACCGTCGGAACCTCCGCTCGTCCCAGGGGGCTGCCGACCTCCTCTTCCCCAAAAACACGGGATTCCTTGGGCCGTTCCCCTCCTCCTCCCTGCAGGAAAGGAAAAGCCACAGGCTGCTCCTCACTCTCCGCGAGAGTGTGTGAAACATTTCGAGCCCCGATACCTGCCCAGAACTGCCAAAATACACCGGGGCGAGAGACACCATCGACTTCGCGAGGGGAAAAAAAAGGGGGCTGTCCCCAAATAATTTTCCTTTCCCTTTCCTTGGATTCTCGTTTGGAGGGTGTTTGGTTGAAGGTCAAGTGCGCAGAAGCCATTACAGGCAGCAAACTGCCCACTGCCAAGTTTAATGTTTCCTCTCTCCGAATTAATGTTTCATTCATATTTAATTAATATTTAGCCCCTGCCAAGAGCTGGATTCGATGGACGAAAATTTTCACATTCCGAACGCGGCAGCAGCCGCTTCCTTTCCTTGCCGCCCTGAATCTGCGGCAAACAAATGAGGAAGAAAAAAAAAACAACAAAACCCCCAAACCCAACCCCCAAAAGATTTCCATTAGCCGGCGAAGCAAACTAACAAAAAACTTGGGGGAAAGGCAGGGATGCGCCTGCGATGTTCCCATCCCTTCCCCATCTGCCTCCGCCTCCCCAGAACAGCGAGGAAGAGGAAAAGGAAATTTATTTAAAATGCTTTTTGTTTGTTGGTTTTTGTTTGTTTGTTTTTATTTAAAATCTCAACAGTGGATCACTTTTTTTTTTTTTTTGCAACCAAACAAGTAATAAATATTATTTAGCAACTTTTTTTTCTTTTTCTTATTTTTTTTTTACAAAAATAAACAGATGATAAAATCTCTGCAAGGGGCAGCGATAAGAAAAGTTGTTATTTCAGAAACAAGCCCAAGTTCTCAGTATTGCAACACGGACAGGGTGAAAGTTCCTACACAGAAAGAGCATTAAAGACTTGAAACTTTGTTAAAGGTGGCAGGAACGGAAAAAACACAAACCAAACGTGTTATACGCATAAGAGAAAAACAACCCAACAAACCCCAAGAACCCAAAGCAACGAAATCAAGGCAGACCGACCCCTTTTTCACTCATGAGGCTGACACAGGACAAGTGCACGGACGGAAAGCTCAGGCAGAGCGGACTCGCGTCGTTATCGGTATATTTACAAATCCCGAACCGGAAAGAAAACCGACAAAAGAAAGAAGGAAAAAAAAACCCAAAAGAAAACAGCGGGAAGGGGAGCGGAGAAAGTGGGAATAAACTGACTTTCCCGGAGACACTTCCAGCCGGAGCCCCGCTGCCCCGGAGATGGGCTTTCCGGGGAGGAATGTGACTCAGGAACGGTTCCAAAGGCTCTACGTGTAGAAACGAACCCGCGAGAGGGAAGGGAACAAACAAGCAAACAAATAACCGAGCTAAAGCCCCTCTGCAGTTTTGGTTCCTCCGTTCGGGCGAGCCCAGGGACCATCCTCCCCTCCCGGTGAAGTCACCGGCGGCGTCGGAAAATTAAAAGGAGAGAAGATGCGCGGGGCTCTGCGTGTGCCGGTGGCTTTCCCCGCCGTTCGGAGAGCGGGGCAGACCCGGCCCGGGCTCCGGTCCCTCCCGCCGCCCCTCGGCCGGTCCCGGGAGCGGGGGGGACCCGCTGCCTCTGGGGGGAGCGTCTGTAGGTCCTGGGGGTGCCGGGGCGGCGCGGGCGCGGCGAGGGGCTCATTTGGTGTCGGTGGCTAATCTGGGCAGGCTGGCCGTGCCCATGCCGGAGACGTGGTGGTGCGGCGGGGCCGACACCTGGCACATGCTGCAGGGGCACGGCATCCCCCCCCAGTGCTGGAAGCCGCTGCCCAGCGGGGCGGCTGCGGCCGCGGCCGAGGGCGACTTGAGGAGCCCGTGCGGGGGCCGGATGGAGCTGACGGCAGAGAGCCCGGAGCCGGGCAGGGAGGCGCTGGACACGGCGGCGGGGGGCAGGATGGGGTGGTGCACGGGGTGCGAGGCCGGGTGGGCCGGGTGGCCGGGCAGAGGGGCGGAGTGGGCGCCCATGCCTCCGGGGCAGGCGGCGGGGTGGAAGCCGGCGTGGTGCCCGCCGTAGATCTCGCTGACCAGGCGCTTCATCTCCTCCAGGGAGTTGGTGAGCATGAGGATGTAGTTGCGCGCCAGCAGGAGCGTGGCGATCTTGGAGAGTTTGCGCACCGACGGGCCGTGGGCGTAGGGCATCACCTCCCGCAGCCCGTCCATGGCGATGTTCAGGTCGTGCATCCGCTTGCGCTCCCGGCTGTTGATCTTCAGCCGCAGCTGCTGCAGCTCCGGCTCCGTCATCTGCTTCTTGTCCTTCTTGGAGGAGGAAGAGGAGGACGAGGAGGAGGACGACGACGAGGACTTGAAGCCCAGCTTGTCCACCACCACCACGCCCGCAGCGCTCATGGCGCTGCGCAGCTCCGCGCTCAGCTCCGGCGGGGAGTCGCTCTGCGTGGAGCTGGACACGGTGCCGCCCGTGAAGCCCCCGCCGCTGCCTTTATTCCTGGCCGTGAGGAAGAGGTCATCGGGCTCCGGGGAGGACGGGCGGCTGGAGACCAGGCTGGCGTCCGAGTCCATGGCCCGGCGGGCGGGGCGGCGGCGCGCACCGGGCTCTGCCTGCGGGGAGGGGAGAGATCCCGCGGGCGGCCCCGCGTCAGCGCCCGCCCAGACTCGCCGCGGCC
>VYXB01006836.1:102374-131463 GCA_013397135.1 Pachyramphus minor
GCTGCTGGGGCCGCGGAGAACGCGGCAACCACGAGCACGGTTCATGAAGCCCCGGCGCCTTTTCCCCCGGCCCGCGGTTCCCGGCAGGGCCCGGCCTGCGGAGCGGGGACTGGCCCGGGGAGGGGACCGTCACCCCCGGGGCCGCGGTGCCAGGGGGAGAAGGAAGAAAACGCCGGCATCGCTCGTCTCCCGCTTCCCAGGACTCGGTAATTTTCCTTCTTAAAGGCTGGGACCTTTCCTTCTTGAAAGGTCGGATCCGCCGCCCCTCCGCCTCCCAAACGGGGGGGTCCCGTCCTCCCCGTCGGGTCTGGGGCAGCCCCGGGACAGATCGGCTTTTCCCGCCGCTCCTTCAGCCCGCGGGTGGGATGGGGCGGCTCGGGGGCCGTGGAGAGGGGGCTGGAGCAGAGGTGGGGTCACCTGCCCGAAGGGACTGCGGGGAAAAAGAGCCTCCGGCCCCGGCCCTGGGGAAACGGGGATGGGCAGCGGGCAGGGGCTGCGGAGCTGCGGGGCCGCTGCTCCCGGCGGGGCCTTCGGGCAGCGCCCTGGGGGTCCTGAGAAGGAAGAACCAGGCAAAGGACTCCTTTTCCTTTTCCTTTTCCTTTTCCTTTTCCTTTTCCTTTTCCTTTTCCTTTTCCTTTTCCTTTTCCTTTTCCTTTTCCTTTTCCTTTCCATTTTCCAATGTTCCTTTTAATTTTCTCCTTTTAATTTTTATTTTTGTTTTTCCTGTTTTGGTTTACTGTGTTTGTGGGTTTTTTTCCTTTTCCCATTTTCTTTTTTTTTTTTCCCTTTTTTTTTCCCCCTCCGCCCTCCAGAGATAAGACCCCACGCCGCCGCCGCAGCAGAGAAACGGGGATCTGTGTCCCTGACGGAACGGGCGATGTCTGCGGTGCTGCCCGTCCGTCTGTCCGGACACGGGCTCTGTCCGTCCCGCAGCCGCGGGGTCCTGCCGGGGATGCAGGGAAGGAGGGGGGTGATCTCTGCCGTGAGATGACAAATGAAATGTCGCACATCCCCCCTCCTCCCCGGGCTCGGGATGCTCCGTTTTCAAACTGCCGCTCGCTGGCGCATCCCGGGAAGCGGCCCCGGCGCGGTCCCAGAGGAGCCCTTCACCCGAACTTGATTTTGACACTAAAATGTGGAGCAGAGCCCATTTTCTCAGCTATGAATATGTATTTTTTTTTTTAATAGTGCCTGTAGACAACTAAGGCATGAATGAAGGCAATCAGGGAACATGATGAAGTGATAACTTAATAAAAACCAGACTATTGCTTTCATGCTGAAAATCACTCGGAATGTCATTAGGTTATTGTTCGGGGGTTTTATTGCCCGTATTCCCTCCAAGTCCAAGGAATACACGGAGCCACACCGACGGTGCCCCGGGCGCTGTGAGGAATCCGAGGCATCCCGAGAGCGAGGGCCGGTGTGTGAGTGCAGCTCCTGGCAGCTGAAGCCGGTTCTTGTGCTGCCTCGGAAACCGGAGGGTCTGATCCCGGGCTTTCAGCTGCCCATCTGTTGGCAGCGCTGAGAGCTCCAGCCCGGGCTCTGCAGCTCCAGGGCCTGTTAAACTGCTCACTTACGAGTGGGATCTTCAGGGGGTCCTTGGGGGCCACCACCGCCCCCCAAACACCTCTGCAGCACAGATCCCAGCGCCTGGCACAGGACATGAGGACTGAGAGTTGCCTGCAAGCTCTTTGCCTGCTGCTTCAATGTGTGACAGGAGTCTCAGGGCAGAGAACAACTTCTGGAAGGTTCAGGTTGGGCCCGTTTTCCTTGGGTTTTTCTTTTTGCTTTGTATTAATTTCTTTCTGGTTGTATCTCAGTCAGATACAAATCTGTTTTGTTGTTGTCTGGACTTCCAAGTGAAGCCCAGCCTGTGGGTTTTGGTGTCATTACTCTTGCCCAATTAATACATTTGATACCTGTGATCTCCAAGAAAATGGACTCGAGTTCATTGAGCAGTGCAGTCGTTGTTATTCCCTTGGGGTTCTCCTCTTTTCCAGAGCTGGATTTGTTTTTGTTCACACTTGTTCCATGGAAATGCTGGAGACACATGCTCTTTGCCAAAAACTCAGCATGTCTTCCCATTCAATCACAGACTGGGAAAGCTTCTCATCTTCACAGGAGTCACCCAGAGGGAAGTCTCAGAAACACCAGAGCTGATGTTTGTGGTATTTGCAGGATTAAAAATATGCAGGAAATAGCCCATCTCCTGTTCTCATCTAGCAGAAAAAAAAACTCTTTATTTATAAACTTTTGACACTTGTGAGCCTGCTGTCATCGACAACAAAATAATTAGATTGCTGTTTAAAAGCCAGGCTGGGTTCTGTGTCACATCTCCGAGGTTCAGCTGCCCCTCCTCTCCAGCACAGCCCTTCACTCAAACAACTCCCACCCGGGGGATTAACGGGGACTGACTTGGGCTTGTTCAGCTGGAGAACAGAAGCTCCAGGGAGCCCCTTCCAGGGCCTGAAGGGGCTCCAGGAGAGCTGGAGAGGGACTGGGGACAAGGGATGGAGGGACAGGACACAGGGAATGGCTTCCCACTGCCAGAGGGCAGGGAGAGATGGGATATTGGGAAGGAATTCCTGGCTGGGAGGGTGGGGAGGCCCTGGCCCAGGTTGGCCAGAGAAGCTGTGGCTGCCCCTGGATCCCTGGAAGTGTCCAAGGCCAGGTTGGACGGGGCTTGGAGCAACCTGGGCTGGTGGAAGGTGTCCCTGCCCATGGCAGGGGTGGCACTGGGTGGGCTTTGAGGTCCCTCCCACCCCAAAGCATTCCAAGATTCTGTGATCAAAACAACCTCACTCAGACTCCTTTTAACTCTCCAATGCAGGTGTCAGACACAAAAACTTTCTGACTGTGATTTGTTATGTTTGATGCAAGATGATGGATTTTTTACAAAGTATGCTGTGATTGCATTTAATACATTCCTGGAAGAAATTAAGATAACTCCATATCACCATTTCAGTGCTTTAGCAAAAACCAACTCCTGGAGCTTTCAGACCAGTCTGACAGCTGCTTCAGTGAGCAGCTGCTCTGTGTTACCAACAATCTCACTCCTCCAGGACAACACCATCGTGACAGGACAAGAGGAAACAGCCTCAAGCTGTGCCATGGGAAGGTCAGGTAGGACATGAGGAGGAATTTCTTCCTGAAAAGGGTGTTCAGGCATTGGAAGGGGCTGCCCAGGGAGATGGGGGAGTCTCCATCCCCAGAAGTGTCCAGAGATGTGGCACTCAGTGCTCTGGGCTGGGGACAAGGTGGGGATGGGGCACAGGGGGGATCCATGGGCTGGGAGGGCTTTTCCACCTCAGGGATCCTGGGATTCTGTGATGTCCTCTGGACAAATGAGGAGAAAAAAGCTGAAACACCAAGAGGGAGCAGCGCTGACACCTCCTGTCCTGGACACCTGTTGGTACCTGTTGACCTTCACATCCCCAAGTGTTTAAACTCAGGGTCCATTTCACGGTGAGGTTTCTTTTTCAGTGCTGAGCAGAGAAATACCTGTTTGTGAATACCTCACCTAACCCTGCCCTCTGGCACTGGGAAGCCATTCCCTGTGTCCTGTCCCTCCAGCCCTTGTCCCCAGTCCCTCTCCAGCTCTCCTGGAGCCCCTTTAGGCCCTGCAAGGGGCTCTCAGGTCTCCCTGGAGCTTCTCTTCTCCAGGTGAACCCACCCAGCTCTCCCAGCCTGGCTCCAGAGCAGAGAGGCTCCAGCCCTGGGAGCATTTCCGTGGCCTCCCCTGGAGCTGCTCCACACCTTTGTTGTGTGGAGGCCCCAGCCCTGGCTGCAGTGTGGATCTGTGCTGGGCTGTGCCCGGGCACACACAGTTTCCCTCTCTCAGGAGACAGAACTGGGCACCTCCTCCAGCTGGGGGGGTTTGCTTTGCTCTGGCCAAGCTGGACACAAACGAGATCAGAAAATCCCAGTTCTCTCTGGTGAGCTGCTCTGAGCTGCTCTCAGCCCCTGGAACCAGCAGCAGGGCCTGAGGGGAGGAAGAAATGTGTATTTTATGGATGGAGGGGCAAAGAAAACCCTGGCAAAACTGGGTAACTCTCCTCTGTAAAAAACTAAGCGTCCTTGTCAGGGCTGAATTCAGCCTAAAAGACCATACTTTACTCTCTAATTTTCACAGGAAATTTCCATGTAATACAGTAATATTACATGTAATGTAAAACATGTTACTTTTCATTCTAAGTTTCCTGGGCAGCATTGTCATAATTTTATTTTTTTTCGGATTTGTATTTGTCACTCTTGTATTACCCTTCTTCTCTTTTCCACTTTCCATGTCTTTAGTTCAGCTGAGAGATCCTTAGCAATGAGAATCCTGGCAAAGTTTTCGTGATGAGCAGAACGTGAAAACATGGAGAAGTTTTGCTGCACCATCCAAGTGCCCTCAGCTGCTCCTGCTTCCTTCCCCATCCCTGTGTCCCTCCTTTTGGTGCCCTCTAGGAGCTTTGAAACTTATATTTTAGTGCCCAGAACTGCCCCCAGCACTGGAGGTGAGGCCACAGCAGCAAGAGCAGAACGATCCCTCCCTCCAGGTTCTTTGCTGATTTGTTCTTTAATGGGCGGGGGAAAAAAAAAAATAAAAAGAGTAAAACCCCGGTGTTGCAGAGGTCTGTATCAGAAAGGGGCCGGGATTTCCCCGTGGTTTGAGGCAGTTTCGGGGGGCTGGTGCGTTCCCCGGCTCGCAGGGCTGTGCTGGGGGCACAGCTGAGCCAAGCGCGGGGAAGGAACATTTCAAAGGGCGGCTCCGTCCGACACCGTCCCGGGGTGTCAAAGGTTGTGCTGAGCGTCCCCCCCGCTCTCGGGGTGCCTTTGTTCGGCACGGGGGCCCCAGCAGATGGCCCAAAACCTGCACCTCGGCCACGCAAAGAGGGACCACATGTGACGAACCAGAGATGTCTCATTAGCAAACTGGGGGGGGGCAAAGCAAGGATGAGAAAAAAAGATAAAAAGAATACACAAAGACATTTACATATTTACATTGTTTCTCCCTCATTTCCAATTCTCCTTTCGCTGGAGTGTCAGTGGGCTCGCTTTTCTCCTTCTGTTTGTATGTTTACTTGTGCTAAATAGATTATGATAATCAGGCACATAAATGCATGCAACTGTTATTATGGCATTTTAATCACAGAGTTTTTCACTGGAAGCCTTCATTAGAATTCTCATAATCTCACTTGTTAGTGTAACAAACAGTAATAAATGCCAAGGAACTGGGATTAAGTCAGAGACATTCAGACATTAAAGGAGGAATATGGAAATGTTGTCAAATCTCCGCATTATTTATTGAAATGTCACATAAACAGTTCAGGTCTTTAAATATCTTACTCATTAGAAGGAGAGGGTGTGTGGCCACCTGAAGATAGCAATTATATTTTTTAGGGAGTGCTGGAACCATATGTCTCTTGTGGACTCATCCCAACTTTGTTGGGCTTCCCAGGCAATCACTGCCCTTTAGCTCCTGCTTCAGATCTGTCGCCTCCATCCCTGAGATATTTGGCTGGGAGAGGGTCAGGGGGTTGCTCCCAGATGGCCAAACATGACACGGGAAAGTGCCCAGAGAATCATGGAATCACAGCCTCTCTGGGCAACCTGTGCCAGGGCCCTCGCAGTAAAGAGTGAAGGATTTCTTCCACACGAGAGAAGAGCAGAGCCACAGAGGAGCTGTGGCTGCCCCTGGATCCCTGGAAGTGTCCAAGGCCAGGTTGGACGGGGCTTGGAGCAACCTGGGCTGGTGGGAGGTGTCCCTGCCCACGGCAAGGGTGGCACTGGGTGAGCTTTGAGGTTCCTCCCAACCCAACCCACTGTGGGATTCTGCCACAGTGGCTGTTCCGGATCTCTGCAGGGTGGTGCCCGCTGTCCCCACTCACCCCGGGGGTCCCATCTCCACCAGCTGACCACGGAACCAAAGGTCTCCTGGTGCCTCCTGCCAACCCCTCGGCAGAAGGAGAGAAAGCTGCAGTGATGTCAGAATTCCTCCCGGTGCCGATCCCAAGGACTTGCCCCGGGGTGCAGCCGAAGGAGCAGGACGGGGATTTGCCGCTGATTTTCCAGACCATAAAATACGCGGCACATCCCTCCAGGTGCCGGGGGAATGTGGGATGCTCCGGCTGGGAGCTCTGCACGCACAGCCAGCCCACGCCTGGGTGGAAGGGTTGTGGAAGGGATGGAAGGGGTGGAAGGGATGGAAGGGGTGTGGAAGGAGTGCTGCTGCAGCAGAGCTCACACAAAATAGCTGCTCTTTTCACGCAGCTCGGCCAAACACGTTTTATACCGCTCGGGCCTCCTCCCACTCATGAATATTCAGCCGAGCTCTCCCACCCCCTGCCCAGAGCGCTGGGGAGGGGGCTCGGGGCTGCCCCCCGCCCACGGAAAGCACCGGAGCACTGCAGTTATCCGCAGTGCTTTGGTTCCCCCCCGCCCCTTCCTTTTTCCTTTTGTATTTTTCCCTTTTAAGAACAAGAAGGAAAACGGGATGAAAGACAACCCCGCTCAGATCAGATTTCCCACCGTCTGGCTCGGGGCGGGGTGTCCCTGTGGCCCCCCCAGGTGTGGGAGCCGGGCTGGAGCAGGTGAGTTTGGCTTTTTCTGCTTCAACCAGGCAGTGGTAAAAAATGTCACGGGAAGAGAGAAAAATCTTGCTGTGGCAAAACCCTTGTTGATCCCAAAGGAGGGAGAACTTGCAAGGGGGTCAATCAAATCTCTACTGGAAGGGAAGTTTGATTCCCCTTTCCAGAAAAAAGACCCGTTTTACAGGAGGCACCACATGGCACTTTATCAGATAAAACCCTGAATCAAGCTCCCTCTGGAAGCATGAGCTGTCCTTCCTCTGCCTGAGGAAGGCAAAGTCTGTGTGGCACGAGAAAACAGCAAGAAAAGGAGGCATCATCCAAACTTAAATGCTGTGCAAATGTTGCATCAGCCAGGACTTTCTAACGCTGGCATAAACACAACAGACAGAGCAGAGTTGTCTAAAAGTACAAGTTGTGAGGCTTTGAATCTGATGTTTCTGTGGTCTCTCCCTCCCTCCCCTCCTCAAATACAAAGCATCCAGAAGGGATTTATGTTCCCAGGAGCTGCTCTTGCACCAGTGATGCCACTTCATTCCAAACTCTGCCCCCCGGCAGCTCGGAGGGAATATTCTTGCAGGGTCCTGTGTGACAGTGTGAAGGTGCTCAAAGATCCCCTGATGCCATCAGCCCTCACTTTGCTGCCACACTTCTTGTGCAAGGGGAGGGTTTCTGTGCTGTAGTGGCTCCCCCTTTCCCATGGAACTCCTTGAAAGATCCTCCCTGGGCTGCTGAGCTGCAGAAAGATGTTCTTGGCTTGGCAGGGGGTTCAGGTATTTGCTGTAAGATAAAAAAAAGAGGAGAGATTCCTTGGTTTTGGTAACACTCTGGCAGAGTTTTGATCTTTTGCACAACATACTGGATTTATTTTTTGGGTTCTTTGTGCTGTTCCTCCCTCTGATGGGCTGGGTGGGAGCTGTGCTGGCCTGGCCAGAGCAGCATCCCTGACCCGTTCCTATTCCTGACCCACTCCCACCCTGACCCATTCCCACCCCTGACCCATTCCCACTCCTGACCCATTCCCACCCCTGACCCGATCCCGTCCCTGTCCCATTCCCACTCCTGTCCCATTCCCACCCCTGACCCAATCCCGTCCCTGTCCCATTCCCACGTGCTCCCAGCTCCCCTGACCGAGGCACAGCGATTTAAAGCACAGGTTGCTTTGGATCCACTCGAAGAAAATATTCACGAGTGAAAACAGAAATGCCTGAAATAGCATGGATTGTTTTCCAGTCCCCCCTGGAGCCTCCCCTGTGAATCCCTCGGGATGGGAGTGAGGTCCTGGTGTGCTTTGCCTGAGCCAGACACCCCAGAGCCCCAGCAGAGGGTAAAGCTCCCTGAGGAGCTGGGAGGGTTTTGTTGCCAGACCCAGCGTGGCTGAGGCTCTGACATCTGTGGCCACTTCTTGTGTCACAGGCCCTGGCACAGAGCTGGGAGCTGGGGCTGGGAAGGGAAACCAGGAGGGCTCTGGAAGGAGCCTGAACTACAGGGAACAGGGAGGACCAGGAGTCACAGGTTGAGTGACTCATAAGGGAAAAGCTTGGGAAGGAATCACAGAAACATCAGAGAATCCCAGAATGGTTTGGGCTGGGAGGGACCTCAGTGCCCACCCAGTGCCACCCCTGCCATGGGCAGGGACACATTCCACCAGCCCAGGTTGCTCCAAGCCCCGTCCAACCTGGCCTTGGACACTTCCAGGGATCCAGGGGCAGCCACAGCTTCTCTGGGCAACCTGTTTTAGGATCATTTAGTGAGAGAGGGAAGTTCTTGGGAGAAGGAAGGGGCTGAGGGAAGGAGCAGCAGGCAGGGTGTGTTCCCAGGGATGAGGAGAGGAGGAAAGAAGTGATGCTGCATTGGGAACAAACACCTCATGGGGCAAGGAGGAGGTGTGAGGATGTCAGTGAGAGAGAAGGGACACAGTAGGAGAAAAAGTGTTGAGGATAACTTGGGTTTTTTTGAAAATCCAAAACAAGGAGGAAAACTTTTGCCAAAAAAGGCAGAAAATTCACAATGGCCACAGCAGTTGTTCTCCAGGCCTTAGAAAAGTCCCCATATTCAGAGCATGGGTCACATGGATTTCAACCTTAGCTGTTTGCAGCACAGACAAAAATTAACCTGAGACAAGATCTCTGTGTATTTTCACTAGACAGGTGTTGGTCTATGCAAATAGATTTGAACCCATACAAATCCGATTTTCTTAAAAAATGCAAAGTATGGGAATGGGATTTTGAGCTCTCCAGAAAAAACCCCTTTTCTCAAAAGATGTGAAGTATGGGAGTATCCTTTGGAGTCTAACAGCAAGGACATGGCTCCCTGCTGGTTGCCTCGATGACCTTCTTCCCCCTTCTTTCCAGCCTTCTTTCCTCCCACCCCAGCTCTGAGGAAACCCAGCTGCTCTCTGGGGTTGTCCCATGGTGTCCCCTGAGCCCTGCAGAGGTTCGGTGTCCCTGGGGAGCGGGTGGCTCCTGTCTCACTCCCAGCAGGGCAGAGTGAGGCCCTTCGTGTCCCTCGTGGCACCAGAACCCAGGCTGAGCCCCTGAGGGTGCCCTGGGGGCCCCGGGGAGCTCTGCCCTGCTTTGCCCGTCCCTCAGGGGCACAAGGGGTGGTGGAGGGGTGACACCCCCCGGGTCAGTGCTGCCCTTTCCCCTCTTGCTTTGTTGAGGCAATTTGTGCCACCTGAAGCCTTTCAAGGCTCCTCCTGGGCTGCAAACCCCTCTCCGTGTGTGTGCCCGGGCTCACTCGGGGTTACGAGGTGCTGAGTACGAGCCATATGTCTCTGGAGTGAAAGGATTTCTGTGCCTGGCAGCCCCGTGGCCCGGCTCTGACTCGACTGTTTTCCTTGCTGGAGAGCTCTTGGCTTTCTCCGGCCAGGAGGCCTCTTTCTTTCTGCCTCTCTGTCTCTGCTCTCGGTTTTCTTGGGCTTCCTGGGTGGTGCTGAAGTTGTGATGTCTTGAATACCAATAGTGAAGCTGAACATATGTGAACCTTTCCTAATCCTGCTAATCTTCCTTCAAAAACCTTTCTGAAAGTGTAGGCAACATCCAGATTAAAAAAAAAAAAAAAAAAAAAAGAGGAAAAAAAAAAGAAAAAAAAGCGCTACTGAGCATTTTAATGACAAATAATCTTTGTAAAGGGGGAGGGGGTTTCTGCCTCAGCTGGAGATGGAGCTTATGAACTACAGCAGGTAGAAATAACTGCTGTATTACCTCATGTAATCTCTGCTATTCAGGGTCAGATTAGGCGTGAATGCGAGACGAAATAGACTTCTCTTTTAAACCCGGGACTTTGTCCCCACAACGGCTATTAGGCGGTAATTAGTTGTGACACAGAATTACCAGCAGCACAATGGCAACCGGAGCCTTACAAGTCCTTTGAAACGGCTTGGAGGAGCTGAATAGATGCTACTTTCAATTTTCAAATTCTGCTCAGAGGTGGGAATCACTGCCGCCCCTCCCGTGGCTGCTGCTCTCCTGCCTGACACGGTTTGTCTGTCAGACCAGGAGCTGGGACCGGCCAAGACTGGGATGTTCCCAGTCAGCCAACCCACGAGCTGCCCGCGGCTTTTGGCAGGAGGGATGAGACAACAACTTCTTTGGCCTCACTGGTGACTCCAGGCTCGTGTCCACACTGGATGCTTTGAGACTCCCCAGAGCTTTGCAGGGAAAAACGAAAAAGAAATCAGTCAAAGAAGGGGTAGGACAGGGCTGGGTTTGCCCATCGTGGGGGGCTGAGAGTCTGTCCCCGTGTGCCACCAGACCACCCTTCCCAGTGTCCCGGCCCATCCCTGCCAGCTCCTGCCTTGCACGGCACTGGAGCAGCCTCTGGGATCTGAACTGGGCATCTGTAACAGAGACTGCAGCCAGATGTGAACCTGACACTTTTAGGAACTGGGAGAGGAATATTGAGAGTGAATCTCCGTTGTGCTGCCAGTGTGGAGATGAAGGATCATGTTCTGAGTCTTCAATCTAATCAGCAGCCCTGGGATGTTGTGCCTTCCCCTTGTGAACTGTTTGTTCAGCTATAATCTGATAAATGGCTTCATTCCCAGTTCCAGAGAGTCCTGTGAGGCATCAGGGGGGTGGAATCCTGAGGCAAAAGGAAACCTCTTTCCTACCTGGCCAGTCCAGCTTCACTCATCTGCTCCTCTCCTAGAGGAGAGGAGGCCACCCTTAGGGTTTGGGGTGCCTTGGGTGGTACCAAGTGAGCTGGGGCAGCTGCTGGAGCCCTGTGGCTTTGCCAGTCTGGTCCCTGTTCTGATGGGAAGCAGCTGCTGGACACACCCCAAACACTGTGCCCAGTTCTGGGCCCTCACAGAAAGAGAGAAATGGAGGGGCTGGAGCGTGTGCAGGGAAGGGAAGGGAGCTGGGAAGGGGCTGGAGCAGCAGGAGCAGCTGAGGGAGCTGGGGGGGCTCAGCCTGGAGAAAAGGAGGCTCAGGGGGGACCTTCTGGCTCTGCAACTCCCTGACAGGAGGGGNGGGGACAAGGTGGGGATGGGGCACAGGGGGGATCCATGGGCTGGGAGGGCTTTTCCAACCTCAGGGATCCTGTGAATGTCCCATCCTGCCTGCTGGAGGGGACAACAGTGCCCTGGCCTCCCGGGATAGGGGTGATCCCCAGGCATTCCCTGAGGGAGCCCTCAGGGATCACCACTGGGTTGGTATTTATGGGCTTCCTACTGCAGAAATCAGTTAATTTGATTTCCTCTGCCCTTCCCTGATGTTCTGTGGAAGCCTTTGCCACTGTCCCTGGCCAACCACCCCTAGGGAGGGGAGGCCCTGGCCCAGGGGGCCCAGAGAAGCTGTGGCTGCCCCTGGATCCCTGGCAGTGTCCAAGGCCAGGTTGGACGGGGCTTGGAGCAACCTGGGCTGGTGGAAGGTGTCCCTGCCCATGGCAGGGGTGGCACTGGGTGGGCTTTAAGGTCCCATCTTCCCTGCCCCATGCACAGTGCTCATGGTGAAAGTGGGATCACAACACCTTCCCAGCAGGGAAGGAGGGCACTCACCTGGGGCCACTTCCCCTGCACCTCGGGATATAAATGAAAATAAAAGGCCAGGTCTTATTACCCTTCCACACACTGAAAGCACCTTCTTCCTGAAGCAGTGCTGGGGATTTCAAAGCCAAACTAAACCTCTTGAAACGGAGACGAACAAAACCAGCAATATATTCCAGTACTCAGGGCTGTAATTTGGTGATTTTTCCACAGTAAATTAAGTGAAATCAGGACCTTTGAATGTAAACAGGTGATATTGTGAGATTTTCTTTTTCCTTAGGTATCACTTTCATAAAATACCTGAAATTCAGCATTAATGAAGGGAAAAGCTTTTAATGTTTTAGGGAAGGGAAGGGAAGGGAAGGGAAGGGAAGGGAAGGGAAGGGTGTTAAAAACTGGAGGTTTAATATCCATGTTCCCCTCTCTAGTGATTCAAAACCTGCTCCTGCTGACTTGAGCAGGAATTTGCCCTCAGCCTCCAGGGAGGGGATCAGTCCTTCTCTGCTGGGCCAAACCCCTGTTTTGTTCCCATTTAACCTACCCAAATTAACCTCAGCCTCTGTGGGGACTTGGGTTTGCTCCTGGGTGCCATTGGCTCCTCTGGATGGAGTTTAAGGAGGTTTATTTATCCCCTGGGTTGTTCCTTTCCCTTTGGGAAACGCTGTGTTACCTCCCGGATAACTGCAGCTTAAAGGCTCTGCGGCTTTGCTCGTGCTTTACACCAATTTGCAGGGTGTAGATGGGGCTCTCCAAGCTCTTGTTGGCCATGTAGGGAAAAACCATCCCTGGGATGACCAGGGAACTCAGGCTGTCTTGGCCTCTATCAACAGGTACTAAATATGTCAAGGGCCAAAGCAAGAATTCCTGGATCTCCCCTCAAAGATTTGCTTGATTTATCTTCGCTATAAATCTATTTCTTTTGAGGGATCAGAAATTGATTTCAGGCTCGTCCCTGCACTCCCCCATTTGGTTGTAATTTGGGATGTCAAGGAAACTGTGTTGAAAGAAGGAGATGAGCTGATCTGAGCAGGGATGATCTGTCCCATATGGGATGAAGCTGCTGGAGAGCGGCAGAAGGGGAAGGAGAAGGTTTTCTTGAGGTGTTTGCACATGTGCAGGGTCAGGCAGGAGGGGGTGCCAAGAGGAAAGGGAAGATCAAAGGAAAATTCTTTGCCCTACAGAACTGTCCCATGACAAGTTTGCAGCTTTGTCCAGACCATCCCTTGGGCAGGGAAGGAGGTACAGGTGAGTGTCTTCACATGGCAAGCTTAAGGATCTGCTGTGCAGGATCTGAGTATCAAATAAGGCCTTTTGCTCTCCAAGGACAAGGCACAGCTGAAGGGACAAACCAGATCCCTTCTGTCAGAAAATTGAGTTGGAATCAGGTAAAGACTTCCTGACTTTTCAGTCCTTTTCCCCTGGATTCACTCTGGATGAGAGGACTCTGTTGGGTGGTGCCAGGGACAGGACAAGGAGCAATGGCCATGAACTAAAACACAACAAGTTCCACCTCAACATGAGGAAGAACTTCTTTCCATGGAGGGTGGCAGAGCCTGGAATTGCTGCCCAGGGAGGGTGTGGAGTCTCCTCTCTGGAGACATTCCAACCCCACCTGGACACATTCCTGTGTCACCTGCTGCAGGTCACCCTGACTGGGCAGGGGGTTGGACTGGTGATCTCCAGAGATCCATTCCAACCCTGAAAATTCTCTGATTCTGTGACTTCTGAAATTGGGACAAACATTTTAGTCAGCTTTTGCAGTTAGTTATCACTCAGATACTCAGATAAAAAAAGTGACAACCCAGAGCCCCCAGTGCCACATCCAGGCCTTCCTTGGACACCTCCAGGGCTGGGGACTCCAAACCTCCCTGGGCAGCCCCTGCCAAGGCCTCACCACCCTTTCCAGGGAGAAAGTCCTCCTCATGTCCCACCTGAACACTGAGGCTGTTTCCCCTTGTCCTGTCACTTATTGTCTGGGAGAAGAAACCAACTCCCACCTCGGCACAACCTCCTTTGAGGCAGTTGTAGAGAGCACAGGGCACCTTCTCACCTGGCCATTAAAGGCACCTGAGAGACAACAAGTGTCCCTCTGGTATTGATGTTTGCTCCTGGAAGGTACATCCGCCTCTCTGCTCAGTGTCTTCTTGCCAGTAGAGGTGTAGATCAAGGTACTAAAACCTTGCATGTGTTACAAGTTTGAGCACAAAAGGAGTGATAATATTTGCTTAGAGCAGCTCGAGGAGCAAATCTGCAAGTGTCAGGCAGAGCTGACCTGGCTGTTCCCATGCCCAGCAGCTCCAGGTCCTGCCTGGACAGGACAGGGGCACCTTGCAGGTGGTGCCCACAGTGCTCTGACATGTGCAGCTCTGAGGCTTGTTGTGATCCAAGGGTTTTAACCCTCCCTGCCCCCACCTCCTCTCCCTAGGGCCGTGTCTCAGGGTTGAGTCCTGTTGTGCTCTGCTGAGACTGCAGACCTTGCTCTGCTCTCTGTGCACTCACCCTTTGCCTTGGCCTGGGTGCTGTTTGGTGCCAGACCTGGGGGGGATGTGGTGAGGTGCAAAGGGGCTGAAAGCTTCCCCCATTCTGGGCATTGTTATTTTCCTTGTCCCCAGGAGGCCACACAGCTCCAGGCACAGGGACCATGACAGTGTGGCCCTGGGCACAACTCCACCTCTGCAGTGATGGAATTCCCAGCGGGAATAAAAAGCGGAGAGAAAGACTCACAGCCTGCGCTTGCTGCTGGGCAGATGCCAGGTTGGGCTGATAGTGTTGTCTGCCTGGACACCACATCATAGGTCCGTGTTTCCAGGCTGGGAACAGCTCCCTAAACAAGCAGATTTGATGGACATACACAGTGTCTCAGCTGAAATTGCTCAGGCCCATCTGTTGTGATGGCAGAGAGCCCACTCCAGGTTGGAGAGATGTTGGCCAGGGGCATAAATACCAACTCACTGTGGGTTCACAGGAGCAGCCGGTGCAATCATCAAACACTCTCTGTCTCTCAGGGCTCCATGTCTCCAGCCCCTGCTGTCACAGCCCTGTCAGCTCCTTCCCATCCCTGGGAGTGTTCCAGGCCAGGTTGGACGGGGCTTGGAGCAACCTGGGCTGGTGGAAGGTGTCCCTGCCCATGGCAGGGGTGGCACTGGATGGGCTTTAAGGTCCCTCCCATCCCAAACCATTCTGTGAGTCTCTGAATATCATCTTCTGTGGGCAACTGGCAAGTTCAGGCAAATCCACCCCTGAATGAAATACATCCCCTTTCTGAAAGCTGCTCATGTGTCATTGTCATCCTGCAAACAATAAAATTGCTCTGTGGACTTCGCTGGACATTGGCCAACTTTCATCTCCAGAGCAGGACTGATGGCACTGTCACAATTACATACTTGGGCTGTAGTAGGCAGTGTTTTATTAGGAATACCAAGAGTGTCCTCAGTGCACCAAGTGCCAGCAGTGCTGGTGCTGCCACCATGAATTCCTTTGGCTTCCCTTTGTGCTCTGTGCCTGCCAACCCGAAGGAATAAAAGCTGGACTGCTTTTCTACCGGGCCTTCAAGCAGAAAAAACATGTTCTTCACCAGGTTCTTCCCTGGAGGAAGCTCTGCTTTAGAGGGGAAATCTGAGCCCCCCTGGGTGGGTGTTTATTCCTGAGAAGGAACTCAAACCATCAGCCACCATTTTGGCAAACAGCTCGTTATGAAAGAGGGATTTTCTAGGCTGCAGAGCAGGAGGAGGGATGGTCTTCCCAAAAAGTTACTCTGGCTCAGGCAACCCAAACAAGTGAAGATCAAGCAAAACCCCCCAGAAGCTCTGCTGAAGTATTGGAGCCTTTCCAAGTAGACACATATATGAGTGATAACAAAAAATAAAGTGACCGTTGTTGGGAGGGGATGCCCTGCCCTGCCCTTGTATTTATATTGTGTGTATTGTGCATATTGTGTGTTCATCAGGTGGGGTTTGTACCAAAGGTGCTCAACTCAAAATCCAGATAATGACCTGCCCCTGAAAAGAGAGATTTTCATGGATTTGTGGTTTTTTTGGCCTCGGGGAAGAGTGAAAGTCAGTGGCCTGGCTGTGATTTCTCTGGAAATGCTAAACTTCTTGCTTATCTTTTTACTCCTCCCTGCATAGCAAAACATGCAATTCTTTTGCAAAGCCCCTTCCAGCAGCTCTTAGTATTTAACACGAGGGCATCACCTTTTTTGCTGTTGTCAGCAGCCTGTGTAATGCATCTGGTTGGGCTGTTGCACCATCTTGCCAGTGCATGGAACTTAAAACTGGTCCAGCTTTTTTAAGGAAACAGTCATTTTTTTGCAAGTAATAAAAGGGTTGGGCAAAGAAGTGATCAAGCTGCTCCAGTTTCTGCACAAAATTCTCCCTCCTGGAGCCCGAATGTGCCTTTCCCAACATGTGACCCAACGGGAGTAACGACTCCTAATTTATTGGAGGGGTGCTCTTTCAGTGCGTGTTTTATTGGTAATTTACAATGCCCACTGCCCTCATATTCACCTTTCCCTCTTCTCAAGTAGGTGAACACAATGGAATTGTCCTCCTGCAGAAAAGGGGATGCTTTCCCCGAGCAGGGCCCATTCAGCGGGGACCAGCAGACAACTGCCAGGAGAGCGGTGGCTGCGATTGTCAGCGCGGGGTGAGAGCCATTAACAGAATGGAGAGTGTCATCTTCAGAGCACAAATATTTTCCCTGGCCATAATACCCTCTCGAGGGGACCTGAAGTGGATCCGTATTGTCCCGGCCCCACCGCCAATCATTTTTCCCGCGCCTGCGGGTTCTCAGCGAGCTCGGGGCAGCCCCAGAGGTGCCTCCACTTACTGCCCATTGTACTTCTCCCCCCGGACAAAGCGCCCCCCAGCCCTTCTCCACCAGCCCTTGCAGCAGCACCCACACCCAAAAGCCGGAGGGAAATATCCCAGGCTTCCCCCCGGCATGTCCCAGAGGCGTTTTCAGAATGGGGAAGGTTTTTCTTCGACGGAGCGGTTTGGGTTTAATTCCTTCCCTGCCCGCTCTCCCCTTCTTTTTGTTCCCCTCCCGCGGAACAGAGGATGGGTTTGTCGCCCTGAATCGGGAGGATTGTTTCACATCATCGGGCCATTCATCCTCTCCCCTCCCCTGTTGTAAAACACCAGCACCGGCCCGGGGAACAGTGGGGGCTTTGTGAGCGGCACGATACCACCCAGATTTTACCTCGGCCCTCGCCGATCCCGGGTTTTGTTCCCCCTCAAAAGAAAGCATTTGCTCGGGGGAGGGGAGGGGGTGTTCCTATTGCTCGCAGTAACACGGAGGTTAAAGGAAAGATTGATGGGAGAAAGTTCACCTAGAAAACCAGGATAAATTTCTGGCTGGCCAAGGCCAGTTGTTTCATTGTCCGGGGGCCATGTTTTTTGTTAATTATCTCTCACTCTCGCCTTTTATCGAGGAAACTGGCAGCAAAGCGCGGAGAAAGGAACAGGATATAGAGGTCAGCGGGTCCTGCTTGGCCACCTAGGTATTCCATTTTGAGTGTGGAGGGCGAGTGAGGCACAGGGAGAGCTTTTTTGGGTGGGGGGAAGTGGGGACCGTCACAGGAATAACTGGGGGTAGCCCCAGTATTCACACCCAAAACTCCCACTCCCGCCTGCAAGCTGAAAAAAGATAGAAGAAAAAAGGGGAGGGGGCGAAAGGGGGAAAATAGGAAAAAATAAAAAGAAACACTGGAAAAGGCCTTTTTCTTTCTTTCTTCTTAAAGGGAGGAAAGTTGCTTCAAACAAGCCCATGTTGTCAAGGAAATAAACCTTAGTGAGGGGAGGCATTAAACACACAGCTGCTGGACTTGGCCGGCCCTGAGACACTGGTGGTAATGACAATGATTCTTGGTGGCAGCAAACCAGATCTAAACATAAATAGGGCTGCATGAAAGGAGAGGAAATGGAACAAAACAGTTCCTCGGGTACCACTGGCAGAGGAATAACATCAATTTCGATTAAAAAGCAAAAGAATTCTCCTGTTTCCACACATTAGTAAAGGCATGCAAATTCATAACTCCCCAACAATGTACCTTTGAAATGCAGCTGCGCCCCACAAACGGGGCCTTTCTCCCCGCAGAGAAGCAGGGCTGTCTTAAGCAGAAAGAAAACAACTATTGAAAAAAGCCACCAGGGTCCCTACCAGTGGGGAGGGGAGCTGGGGAGAGGTGGAGGAAATGTGGTGGGTTTGGCAGATGCAGGAGATCAGTGTTTTCCATAGAATGGGGCCTTCATATCTGGTGGGTCCCAAAAGAAGCGGCGCTTCCCGGGATCCGCCAGGTTGGCCCTGGGCAGCTGTTGGCAGTGCCAGGAGTGTCCGGGGGGTTGCCATGGGCTGGGGCCGTGGCCAGTGGGGTCAGAGGGGTGGATGGGGCAGCTCCTGGGGTGTGCAGCACAAAGCCCACAGCCTCACCTGCTCTCCCATCCTCCTTTGGGGGGGCTGCTCCCCTCACCGAGGTCTCGGCAGGGTTGGAATTCTCGCACTGCCCCGGATGGTCCCAGCAGCCACCCTTCACTTCCTGCTGCTGGAACATTCCAGGGAGGCCACCAGCTCCTGCTCTGTCTCCCTCCAGCCACCCACCAGGGCTGTCCGACCTGCCACGTGGTCACCCATTGCTGGGTGGGCTGGCATGGCCTGGAATTTATTGTAGAAACTCCTGTAAATGAACTGCACCACACCCAAAATACATGTTTGATATGAAACCAGCAGAAATGGGGCCGAACTGAGCAGGCTTTTCACTCTGTCCCTTAAATCCTTTATTCTGGACATGATGGGGCTGTTTGCAGAGGTGTCAGCCAACTTCCCAAAGAGCAGCACTGACCACTTGCTCCTCCAAAACCCCTGGCAGCAGTTGCTGGGACCAGCTGGAGGGTGCTCAGCCCCACGTTCCCACAAAGGCAAAGCCCTTTCTGAGTGCAGAGGTGTTGGAGAACCCATGGAAGTGTGGTTGGGGCTCCTTCCTTGGTGTGTGAGGATGACTCCTCTCTTCTTGTCTCACAGGTTTGGGAGACCATTCCCATGAATGCAATTCCATCCTGGCTGTGGCAGCTCAGTGAACATGTGGAGGATGTCAGTTTTTACGCTCACCACGCAGGCTACAGGCTCTTTGAAAAGCCAGGTATGTCTCAAGTTAAACTTGTGGGGACTCTGAGGGCGGAAGGGCCCAGAATTTGGCTCATTTTCCATTCAACAGGGGCTTCTGGGGCTGCCTCACACTCTTTGCAAACCCCAGAAACACTGGCTGTGGGATTTATCTTCTTCATTTGATAGGAATCATTTGTGAAGGGGACAAGGCCACTGTCAGGAAACACTGTGGCATTTATACCCCGGGAACAATACCAGAATTATCGGTCAATGATAAAAATAAACGGCTGTCTGTTGGTGAGTCACTGCTTTTAAGGCCCCAAACTGATTGAGAGCTCTTGCCTTGTCTTACTGTCCACCGTGGGGACAGTTGGGTGGCCGACAGGGCCCGTGAGCCCTGGCAACCTCTGAGAGCTGTTCATTAGCTGCAGCTCTGCTGCCCTGCACGAGCCCGTGTGGCGCGAGGCCACTGTGGGAGGGTTGTCCGGGCACACGAGGAGTCCGTGCAGGGAGGCACAGGGAGCTCTGCTCTGGGGCTGCACGGGGCAGAGCTGGGCACTGCAGTGTGAGGGAGGGATTCAGCCATCAGAGAGTGTCCCAAGGAGCGACAAGAGATGGGGAAGGGCCTTGATTTGAAGCCATGTGAGGACACTGAGGGCACTTGGTGTGTTCAGCTGGAGCAGAGGAGACTGAGGGGAGAGCTCAGTGCAGTTCCAACTCCCTGGGCAGGGACAGAGGAGGGGCAGGACTGAGCTCTGCTCTGGGGGGACCAGGGACAGCACCCAGGGAAGGGCTGGAGCTGTGTCAGGACAGGGTCAGGTTGGATCTCAGCACAAGGTTCTTCCCCCAGAGGGTGGTTGGCACTGCCCAGGCTCCCCAGGGCAGTGGGCACAGCCCCAAGGCTGCCAGAGCTCCAGGAGGGTTTGGATGATCCTCTGGGGCACAGGGGGTGGCTCCTGGGGATGGGCCTGTGCAGGGCTGAGGGTTGCACAGGGTGATCCTTGGGGGTTCAGCTCAGCACATTCTGTGATCCTGTGACTTCGTGGTGCAGGGACTTCTGCCATGGGGCTGGATGGGGTGGTGGGACCAAAAAACACATGTCCTGCCCTGGTGCTGACCAGACACCTGCACTCAGAGGTGACCAGAGCTGGCACTGGGGACCATCCTGGGCTGGTCAGAGGAAGGATGTGCTTCAACTCCAGCCTGGCCATGGAAAACTCTGAGAGCTGCCCTTGAGGACCTCTGAGGGATGAAATGCTGGGTTGGCTCACATTCATCTCCCTCAAAAAACCGCTTCTTCTGCGATCAAGTGGGAAGCTGGAGCACACAACCCCACACAAAGCCAAGGGGAAGGGTCTGGTGGTGGGGCTGGAGTGGGGGGCAGACCCTGTGCTGGTACTGATGTACCTGCCCCAGAGCTGGTGCACCCACATGTGCCTGTGCCCACCCCATGGCCTCCCCTCTGACTGACCCTGCAAGTGGTGAGAGAAGGTAAGGGAAGCCTTCCCCAGGGACAGGGACAGCAGAGCAAACAGCTGCTCTGCCACGCCCGGCTGGCCAGGGAGCTGCATTTCTCCCAGAGGAATTCTCTCCAGGCGCGGCCGCCGCCGTGTCCCCACCGGGGAGGGGGAACGCGGGTCCCATCGAGCCGCAGGGGGACGGACGGGGACAGCTTGTCACCCGTGTGAGACGGGGTCAGGACACGCGTCCCCCCGAGCTGGGGCTCCCTGCGCTCTGCGAGTGGGGGGACAGTCCCCTCTCCCCCCACAGGGGCAGCACTCGGCTCCCCAGGGCGATGCTCGGGACAGGAGACGAGCTCTGTCACCCTGTGGTAGTTTCCTCTCCGCCACCAGACGGGAGAGCTCAGTCCCCTCGTCCGTCTCCTCCCCGGGTGCGAGGGGACGAGCAGGGAGGGCACAGGCAGAGCCACCCCCCGGCAGGGCTGTGGCAGCAGCCACTGAGCACAGGGATGTCCCCAGCTGCCTGGAGTGCAGGAGGTTGGCTCGGCTGTGAGGAGGGAGGGCTTTAACGCCTCAGAAATGGCAGTTCTTAAAGACTCATCGCAAACAACGTGCAGCTCCCACCTCTGGCCGGTGTCACCTCCTGGCACGGCCCCCTGGCTGCTCTGCTTTTATTCACGCTCTTTAAGAACTGTGCATATGTTTGTCCCTGTCGCCCAGACGTAACATTTGAATTTCCTTTGCTCCTGTTCCTCACAAAGTGCAGGGTGTTCTTTGTCCATCACCTGGATGTGCTGCGTGGCTTCCATGCAGAGAAGGAGCCTCTCTGGAGCCCCCAGAGATCTCCAGGTTGAAGGGTTTGCCAGAGCTCGATGAGCTGATCCATGGCTAAGCCTCGGAAAGGAGTGAAATTCAGGGAAAGGATCGGCTCCCCAGAAACTCCCTGACAGGAGGGGGGAGCTGGGGGGGGTCGGGCTCTGCTCCCAGGGAACAAGGGACAGGAGGAGAGGGAACGGCCTCCAGCTGGGCCAGGGGAGGGGCAGGTGGGACATGAGGAGGAATTTCTGGCTGGAAAGGGTGGGGAGGCCTTGGCAGGGGCTGCCCAGGGAGGTTTGGAGCCCCCAGCCCTGGAGGTGCCCAAGGAAGGCCTGGATGTGGCACTGAGTGCTCTGGGCTGGGGACAAGGTGGGGATGGGGCACAGGGGGGATCCATGGGCTGGGAGGGCTTTTCCAGCCTCAGTGATCCTGAGCTGCAGTTATTTGCCTCGGTGGCAGATGAGGTAAATGAGCTGTGAGGAGCTCTCCCCTCCCTGCCCAGCCAACAGGGATCCCTCGGGATTGTGTTGATATTCAATATTGATATTGCTCTGCTCTTCCTGGGTGCTCTGTTTCTTTCAGTGGGCAGAGACAACATCTTGTGCAGAGCATGAACCTCTGAACAAGACTTCACTTTGCATTTCTCTTCGCCAAGTCCATGTATTTCTTTATTTCTCTTTCTTAAGAAACAGTTGAATTCTTTCCCTTTGGAAAGAAAACTGCTTTGTGTCAGGACGAAGAAACTGTAAGTTCAGAAAAAAACAGATAAAAGAATCATCTTGTATTATCTTTGAATTTTTCCTAAATTATTTTCTATATTGTTTTTATTATGCCTTCAACCATCTTTAGTCTCTTTCTGGAAGACAGCCCTCAGTATCTCAAATGTTGTCTGCATGGGCAAGCGCCATTCCCAACCCCAGGAAATGCTGGTTGTGCATCATACAGCCGTGGTTTTCATTTCCATTTCCACAGGATGGGAGCATCTGCCTGTTTCTTTGCAAGTCTGAGGTTCAGATGTCATAAGGTGGGAAGTTTTCCTTTAATAAATAAATAAATAAATACTTTATTTTGGTGCTTCCAGAAAGGTTTCAAAGAAATTGGATGTGGTCTTTCCCCAAAGTTAAAATTAGCACAACAGACTGATGAGGAAGAATGGAGAGGAGAAAGAATAGTTCATATTAATAGTTAATATTGAAAGCTTAACTGAAGGCTCCATGCACCACACAGGGTGAAAACTCTGCACATACACTCATATGGGGGATAAAATGTGTGGAGAGGAGAAACCCTTCCTGAGAGCTCTGAAGGGAAAAACATCATTGCCAGAATTGCACCAGTCCCTTCCTCCCTCCCTCCCTTCCTTCCCTCTTTCTGTCTTTCTGACTCTTTATCCTTTTACCTTCCCTCTTCCTCCTCTCTTCCTCTTTTTCTCTCTTTCTCTCTTTCTCCCTTTCTCTCTCTCTTTCTTTCTTAAACTTACCCAAACAATCAGTGTGACTGTACCTCAGCAGTTTTTTCTCTTTTTTTCATACCAACCTGTATCATTTTGCCTGTCATTCTTCTGGCAGGTTTGGGAGACTTGCTGTGCTTCTCTTTCCTGGTGACACCAGGAGGGTCTGACGTCAATGCAAAGAGTAAAGACATCCTGATCCAAGTGTCGTGAATTCACTCCTTTTACTGTTTTTATCACTTCATTGTGCACCTCTTAAACTAGAGAGAGACCTGAGTGGTGTCCAGCACAACCTGATTATATCCTTGAACACTTGTCAGAAACTGAGGAAGTGCTGTGCAAATACTTCACCAGAATTTCCATTCTCCCCCTAAACGGTGCTGTGTGGAGGAGATTCAGCATATTTGCCTTGGTACTTCAATTAGTTTTATATAGCTCTGAGGCTTGAGAAGGAGGTTTGCAGCTGCACTGACTCTCTGTCTTTAGCAGCCCCAAAAAGCCCCGCAGCAGATACATTTATGTGGGGTTAAACCAGGCCTTTTGTGCACGAAAAGTACAGCAGTGAATCAAAACGACAAAGTGCAGCTGTAAATCTCCACCCAAATTATTCCGGGAGAGAACAAACCTACACCCCGTCATAAAGAGAAAAATCATCTTCCTTTAAGAATAGGGAGATACTGAGAAGTCTTAAAGTATATTAGAGCAGCTTAGAGCTCTCAATGTGGGGGAGAAACCTTGTATATTATCCACAGTGCTAAGGAGATTATCAATGGATTTCACTCCCCAATCCTTTTTACAACACCCATCTCATTAGAATAAGTAATAAAGATGACATCACAGAAAGGTCTAATTGATCAAAAAGAGCTCCCTTTAACTGTGTCCAGATTCACTCCTGCATTCAATACCATTTTTCCCCCCCTAGAAATTCAGCTTTGCCTTTGATTGAACAGTTGAAAAGTTTTAGTATCAAATCAAACTAACGTAGTTATTATGCAAAGCTTCCCCCAGTATTCTGCTTTGGTAAATGACCTCTATTAGCATGCAGATTGACTGGGGATTACCAGAAGGTTTCCCAAAATAATCATCAGAAAATGTCTTTCTAAGGGCTCCTTTCCCCCGAGCCCGCGGTCCCTCGGCGGCGCCGGCCCCTCGCTCCTTCTGCTGCAGAGGGGCTGCGGCAGCACCACCCAGCACGGCCCGGGCCCGGTTTGCTGTCCCCAGATGGTCTAAATGCTGTTGTTTTCTGCAGCCACGCTCTGAATAGGGGCTGTGATTCCCAGTGGGAACAGCGGGTGCAAGGGTTTTGTGCAAGCCAGCAGGAATTTGAGCACAGATGCCCCCACAGCCAGGATTTCACTCCCTACCTGACTCGGGGACTGAGCTGAGGTGGGGCAGATCCAGGAAATAAATGGATGTGTTTTCTGAGTGTGAATATTTAATTGCTCTATTTGTGTTGTTATCAGTCCCTCTTGAGCCAAGAAGAGAGAACTGGCTGAGGGAGCTGGGGGGGCTCAGCCTGGAGAAAAGGAGGCTCAGGGGGGACCTTCTGGCTCTGCAACTCCCTGACAGGAGGGGGGAGCTGGGGGGGGTCGGGCTCTGCTCCCAGGGAACAAGGGACAGGAGGAGAGGGAACGGCCTCCAGCTGGGCCAGGGGAGGGGCAGGTGGGACATGAGGAGGAATTTCTGGCTGGAAAGGGTGGGGAGGCCTTGGCAGGGGCTGCCCAGGGAGGTTTGGAGTCCCCAGCCCTGGAGGTGCCCAAGGAAGGCCTGGATGTGGCACTGAGTGCTCTGGGCTGGGGGACAAGGTGGGGATGGGGCACAGGGGGGATCCATGGGCTGGGAGGGCTTTTCCAACCCCAGTGAATCTGGGATTCTGTGAAATTTTGCCAATAACCTCATTTTACTCCAGTGTTCCACCTGAGTGACTTCAGCTCATGGGCATCTCCATGGGATGTACCTGGGACTTCCCACAGCCCCCCCATGCAGAATCCCAAAATCTCAGAGGTTGGAAAAGCCCTCCCAGCCCATGGATCCCCCCTGTGCCCCATCCCCACCTTGTCCCCCAGCCCAGAGCACTCAGTGCCACATCCAGGCCTTCCTTGGGCACCTCCAGGGCTGGGGACTCCAAACCTCCCTTACTCCACATGACTCCCTGAGGTGGCTGCAGAAGGCAGAGTGGGTGGAATTGCACAGGCAAGGTCTTGGTGATTAGAAGAAAGAATGTAACTGATAATTAATACCACTAGAAAAGTGGCCAGCTGTGGTTAGTGATGCAGAAAATATTAACATGGGCTGGAGAGAAACTCTGACCTGTTGTTTTGAGCAAGTGGCACAGCCTCAAACCTGTCCCTCACAAGCTGGGGCCTGACCTGGCACCTCAGCTCAGCCTGTGCTGCTGCTTCTGCTGCTGTCACAGGGGTGGCTTCACAGAGAAACACCCCCAGTGCTTAAAACTGCTGTTCTCCCAGTGCCACATGTCCCTGGCTGATGTCCTGGGCTCAGGGGCTGGCCAGGGGTGCTTGAGAGGATTAAATCCTGGTCCCCTCTCAGGGAGCCAGTGATGGCGACAACAGAGGGGCCAAAAATGAGCTGTGGAGAAATGTGGATCTGAGAACCAGCACTGATTCCCCTGTGGTGAGGCACAGCTTTGATGCTGTGTCACAGGATGAGTGTTAAAATAACTTACAGGTGTGGGGTCCCTGTTTCGTTTTGCTTTTCACTCCTTTCACTCCCCAGAGCAGTTGGCACAAGCACAACTCACACCCTTCCTGCAGCAGTGCCTGTGCCATAGGGTCACAGAATCNGAGCACAGCTCACACCATTCCTGTGCCATAGGGTCACAGAATCCTGGAATGTCCTGAGCTGGGAGGGACCCCCAGGATCACCCAGTGCAAGCCCTGGCCCTGCCCAGGACACCCCAACACTCCCCCCTGTCCCTCAGAGCGTTGTCCAAAGGCTCCTGGAGCTCTGGCAGCCTTGGGGCCGTGCCCACTGCCCTGGGGAGCCTGGGCAGTGCCAACCACCCTCTGGGGGAAGAACCTTTTATGCCCAGAAATCTTAGTATTGAATCTTCCCTGACAGAGGGAGATCCCTGCAGGCAGAGTGGAAACCTGGACGTGGTTGGTGGCACAATGTGCTGCAGAGGAAAGAATAAACAAGCAAATCTTGCTGATTTATTTTGTCTGTTCCTACAACACTGGGAACACCAAATCCCATCTCAGGACAAACAGGTTAAACTGTTGCATCTCTTTGTCATATAATCTTGGAATGGTTTGGGTTGGAACCCAGTGCCACCCCTGCCATGGGCAGGGACACCTTCCACCAGCCCAGGTTGCTCCAATCCCCGTCCAACCTGGCCTTGGACACTTCCAGGGATCCAGGGGCAGCCACAGCTTCTCTGGGCACCCTGGGCCAGGGCCCCCCCACCCTCACAAGGAAGGATTTCTCCCCAGTATCCCATCCCTTTGGCAGTTTAAAATCATTGCCCCCTGTCCTGTCACTATCTCTCCATGTAAACCTCTCCCTACTTTTTTAAGCCCCTGTAAAGTACCAGAAGTTTGTAATGATATATTTTGGAATGGTTATTTATATAATTCTTGTAAAGCTATAAGAATTCTATATAGTTTTCCACCTGTAAAGGTTTTCAAAACATGACTATTTTCCCCTCTTTGGGCTCTCCTGGTGCCCTGTTTTTATTCTTGATCTTGATTTTGGGTCCCTTTTCATGGTGGATCTTGAGCCAGCCCTGTGTATTTTACAGCAAGGCAGTAAAACAACACACAACTGCACGAGCTCAAAGTCTCCACAGCAGAAACCTTCCTGCAGATCCTGAGCTACCCAGGGACTGGCAAAGCCAAAGGAAGTTGCCCCTTTTCCTCAAGTCCCTGTTTTAACCTTGGTGAAGTGTGATACCCAGGTAATAACCCGTCCAGCTGCACAGTGAGTACTTTGGAGTCCAACTTCCAGGGACATGGGAAACATCTGCAACCTGGAGGCCATTGGTTCTCCTCCTCAGAAAGGTGGTGGGTGCAGTTTTGTCACCTTGGTCATCGTGTATTTACTGACTGATTTATTCAACTATTTTAGTTTTTATTTTAATGTTTATTTTTTCAATTATTTTTTATGTTATTCTATCCCTCCATCTGTGGATTAATGGGATTATTTCCAAGACCTGGGGGTCCTGGTGGATGACAAGTTGTCCATGAGCCAACAGTGTGCCCTGAGGGCAGGGGGGAGAATGGGATCCTGGAGAGGGTCCAAGAGGGCCACAGAGATGATTTGGGGTCTGGAGCATCTCCCTGGTGAGCAGAGGCTGTGGGAGCTGGGCCTGGTCAGTGTGGAGAAGGGAAGGCTCAGAGGGGATCCATCAATCCATACAAATATCCCCAAGGGGTGTCAGAGGACGGTCCCACACTCTGCTCAGTGGTGCCAGGGACAGGACAAGGAGCAATGGCCACAAACTAAAACACAACAAGTTCCACCTCAACATGGGGAAGAACTTCTTTCCCTGGAGGTGGCAGAGCCTGGAACAGCTGCCCAGGGAGGGTGTGGAGTCTCCTCTCTGGAGACATTCCAACCCCACCCGGACATTTCCCTGTGTCACCTGTCCCAGGTGACCCTGCCTGGGCAGGGGGGTTGGACTGGATGATCTCCAGAGGTCCCTTCCATCCCCAAGTAGCCTGGGATTCTGGGGTTCCGTGAATTCTGCCGCTCCTCACCACAGAAGTCTGTGGGATTTCCAGAACTGCTGTTTGTTTCTTTACCACTGCAGCCTCAGCCCGCGTTTGCCGCCGCTCTCAGCCCGACGTGGCGCCGCAATCTGTTCGTCCCGTTCCGTTAATGGGCCATCACGCCATCCTAGAGATGGGAGTTTGTAATGTAAAGAGCCTGTATTGTTTGCTTAACAGTCAAGTGACAAATTATTTAATTAGCACATATGCCATTTGTCTCCACAGCTGTGTTCATCATTCTAATTGCAAAGCAGTCTTAATTTATTGCGGCTATATTGCTCCCTAATACTAACACGGTAATTATATGCTTCCATTAGCCCACTACACCCTATGTAAGAAAAAAAAAAGCGGGAAAGAAAGAAGATTAATTCCTCCACACAACGTATCTCTCCACGAGAAAGGTACGGATCCCTCACCACGGAAGGGAGGGTTTGGGAGCGGCTGGAAAACATAACACCTTCTCCGGGTGTTTTGCTCGGAGCCACTTTCCTTAAACTTTTTATCGCCGGAATTGCCAGAATTGGCCAGTTTGGCTTTGTTTTGGGAAGTGCTCTCCTTCGGCACAACCCTGCTTTGAGATCTCCACCTGCTGGAGAAATCCCAGCACACACAAAGGAAAACACCGGCCCCTCTGCAGCCAAAGCCGCTTTTCCTCCTCCTGCTCGTCGGCAGAGCTGCCCCGGGGGGGAAGGAGGCGGCACAGCCCCCCTGCCATCCCTGGGGCATTTCCACCCTCACAGATTGGGGCGGGTGCCGCTTATTGCCACCTTTGGGCGCTCGGCTCTCGGAGATGTTCCAGCCCTCTGCAACTCAAAGCTCAGAATTTGGTGACACGTTTCTGTTCTGGTTCCTTTTCGGAAACCATCCCAGTCCTCTCGTTTCTGAACAACGTGGACTGATGGAAGGCGTCCCTGCCCATGCCAGGGGGTGGCACTGGATGGGCCTCAAGGTCCCTCCCAACCCGAACCAGTCTGGGATTCTGTGATTCTCAAATGATGGATCTCTAACAGGAGACAAAGCTGGGTGCCCCACTGCTCTGCCCCAGCACCCTCCCGGGAGGGCTGGGGCTCCCCTGAGGGGTGTCTGGCACCAGAGGACAGTGGGCACTTGGGGCCGGGAGGTGACACTGTCCCTGAGCAAAGCTGGAGCTGAGCCGGTCGGAGAAGCCTGGGACGCTCCGGGAATCCTGCCCCGGGTACCCCGGTGTGGGCTTGTTCGTTCTGACCCCACAGAAATGAAAGAAGGATCATAAATGGTAACTGTCGTTAACTCGAGGAAGGGGAGAAGCCGCCTCAGATCCTAATTCAGCCAAGCAGTTCAGCAGCTGCTTAATTCTCTCTTCGTTAGGCAAAGCATTTAAGTGCATCCCCAACTTTTGAGCGCGCAGCTAAGCCTGTCTGAAGTTGAGAGGATTTAAACAGATGCCCCTCTCTAAGCCCAGGCTTAAGCCCCCCGAAGGGCTGCGGGACCTGCCGGGCGGGGCGGGCAGCGGCGGCAGCTGCGGGAGCCGCTTCTTTCCCCGCGCCTGCTTTCCTACTTTCCCCCTGCATGTCCTGGCCGTCTGTCCTCTGGGATCTCCCAGCCCTCAGGAACAAACCCCTTGCGTTTTAAATGCCAGGTCCGGCTTGGTTGTTGCATTAAAGCGGGTTCAGTTTGGCAGAGCCTCGCTGCTGGGCGGTGAGTCCTCCCCCGGTCTGAGCAGACCCCCAGAAGATGCTCCCCCTCTGCAGCAAACCCCTCCAGAAGGAGATTTTGGTGGCCTGGGATGAAATTCGCGGCCACCTCTCGCAGGTTATTCCCCCCGGTGACTGACAGGAGGGCGAAAATCGCCCCGAGGTGAGACAGGGCTGCGGGAAAGGGGGGACAGGCGGAGGGGACGGGTCCTGCCCGCTCTCTCAGGTGGCGAACAGGGGCTCCCCCCCCCCCCCCCCCCCCCCCCCCCCCCACACCCACCCCGCCAAAAACAGCGCCCA
>VYXB01006836.1:131479-183825 GCA_013397135.1 Pachyramphus minor
CACCCCCTTCTCCCCCCCCCCCGCCTTTTTTTTTTCTTCTTTTTTTTTTTTGGTCAATGCGGACTACAAGGCTACTGCCAAAAACATATCCAGCACAATCAAACATCAGATGGTGACTCCTTTCCCACAGCTTGTGTGAGTGAAAACAGTGAAATTATACCCATGTTTTAGCGGCGAATCCCCTGGTGTTCGAGCGAGGCAAGCCCAGCACAGGGCTCTTGTTCTCCTGCTTTTTGTTCCTGGACTTGCACTGTTTTTAGCACTGGACACCATTCAGCCTCCATTCAGTATTGTATGTCACTTCACATATGGTTCATCCGCTCCAAATGTGTGCATGTACCCAGAAAATGCAGCTTTTCATTATGTATTCTCTATGTAACAGAAAAGATTAAGATGTAAGCCCAGTGAATGCAGCAGGAATTAGTTGGACAGATGAATAAGGGAAAAATGAATCTGGAATGACGGCGGATTTAGTCTAATGATGGTGGGAGGGCGTTAAGAACTTGGTGGTAGGTTTCAGCCCTTTTAATCCCAGACTGTGTGTGTATTTTGGCAGGAGAAATGTTTCTTCAGAACTACATCTAGAGGGATACAGTAAAAACACTTTTAACCTGATACAGATGAAAGGCATCAAAATTGTCAGGCACCACATCGCCCGCCTTGCCTGAAACTCTTACAAAATTCGGTCGCCGTCGCTGAAGACCCTGAAATATTCAGACAATATATATAAAAACCCCACCAGTAATGAAAGCCTGGAATATCAGCCCTGAATTTATTCATTTCATTCAGTTATTCTTCCTCTCGAGATATAATTTACATGGATATCCCCTAATGAGGAAGCCTTTGATAAAACTCTGAGAGCGGATTTCAGTTTTAAAAGCAGAATAAAGCGAATGCATGTTAAAGTTTTCTTACACCCTCTGCCCACAAATACTCTCCCTAAAATGCTCCTGATGATGAGTTAAAGATATTTTAAAAATTCAGGCGTTTGTGAGTAAAGGATGGAAGCTGGGAAGTGTCAAGACTTGAATAATAGAAAAGCAGCTCATTTGATATCAGTCGTTTTCAGTGTTTTACAGAAAACAAGGGGGAACAGAAATCCCACCCTTCAATAGGAACATTTGGAGTTAAGCTCACTTCCTACAACACTTTTCACGGGGAGAAAGAGATTTTTTTTTTTTTAATTGAAAATCAGCATTTGCATCACAATGGAGATATTTCAAAAGTATAAACACAAAAGGCTGCAACTTCAGAGACTCCTTGGTCAGCTGTGTTCCTTGGTTTCTAGTACATCCTCTCCTAACGGCCCCGGCAAAGAGAGATTTGCTAATTCAGACCATCAGTGGGGAATTCTCTGAGCTGCTCAGGGCACAAATACTCGTCCTGTTTCCTTTGGTGACTTCTGTTCCCTCGTTCCCAGCTGTGTGAAATCCAAAGCAAACCCTGAAAATTTGAAAGGCAGCAGCATTTGATTTTTCTGATTTGTTTGTTTGTTTTTAATAACATTTCATTCATTAAGATTTTATTTCATAAATTTTATCCTCCCGAAAAATAAAAATAAATAAGTCTGACCAGGAAATCATCCAGGCAAATAACGATTCCTTCTGCACTGTGCACATTCTGACACACCTTGTGCACATGGGACCCTGGTGGCTCTCGGCTGGCCCTGCTATTAAACATCCTAAAAAATAAGGAAAAATTCTCCTCCTGTGTCTATTCAGCACATTTTAATTGAAAAGAATTTAAAAAGTGGTTTTAAAATCTCGGTAGCTGTTTCAAAAATATTACCCTGCCTCCCCACACAAGTATTTCAAGGATTAACTCCTCTAAGAATCTGAATAAAAACCTTTCTAGTTACTGGGTAGAAAACTAAAAAATATATTGTCCTTTAAAGAAATTCTCTCCTGGTAAAAAACCGCATACATTTCATTTTGTTGGGCAAATCTTCAAGGCTAGAAGGTCAAAAATTGTCATTTTTTTCCTTGAGATGTATCACCACCCAAAACTCTGCCGCAGCCAGGGGGATTCTCCTCGGGTGGGGACTTGCAATACTAAAATCGCTACATTTTGTTTTTAACCTTAAATTTCACCATTCTGTCCAAATCCGAGGTGTGACCCGAGGCCGGCGAACTTCACACCCGTTTGCTCATCCGAGGACCCACATGGTGCCTCGCCACTGGTTCAAACGCCGCTTAAATCGGGCCCCGGGTTTGCTCCCTCTGCCCCCGGCGTGGGTTTAGCGCGGGTTTAGCGCGGGTTTAGCGCGGGTTTAGCGCGGGTTTAGCCCGAGCAGAAGTTGCGGCTGTGCCGAGCGGATCCCCAGGGTGTGAGAGCGGCTCCTCCTCGGGGACTCGGCCCCTGCCCCGGGCTTTGTGAGCGCGGACTCGCAGGGCGATTATCGGTGTCGGGGCTCCCGCGGCTCTTTCTGCGCTAAATTCGGGGCCGGACCGTGGAAAATCAGAAAACAAACTCACTGCGGAGGCGCAAGAACCCTCCCGGGGAGGGGAGGGCTCCGGAGCTGCGGCCCATTATCCCACACTTACTTCTGCTCCTCTTCCTCTTCCAAGGGAACAGGGAAGCAGCAGAGCCCGCGGGGCAGGCGCCTTCCAGCCCGGGGGAAATCCCGGGAGGGAAAGGGGTGTCCAGGCTCCTCCTGCACCTCCTGCTCCTTCCAGCGGATATCCGGGCAACTTCCAATATTTAATTGATGTTCTTTTGATCCTGGAGGTGATTTTCAAACTTTCACGGGTTTATTTGTGTTTCTCTGCACCTGGAGCTCTGCAGGGGGGGTTGTCACTGTAGCACTTCTGAAGGGTTTGAGGGACACTTCACGTCATGATTCTGCCTCAAAGCCCAGGCACAACCTGCACACCACAGGAACCACCCGCAGAGCCCTGGGCCTGCCCTCAGCCTGCCCCTCCTGGGCTCTGCCCTGAGCCCACTCAGGGGACTGAGAGAACCCTACAGGCTCCTTTGAACCAGGTCCCAAGGAACAACCCTTTGTTCATGGCACAGAACCGAGGAGGGCACGAAAATGAGGAGGGCTGGGGGGGCAGTGGCAGGAATGTTGGTCATATCCGTCCACCACACTCAGGGTGGGTCTGGACATCACAAAATGTTACTTGGCTTCAGCCCAGGAAGGCCTGGAGTCCAACAGAATCCCAGAGTGGTTTGGGTTGGGTTCTGAAGTGTTGCATACAGGCATTCCAAGGGAGGCAGCTGCTCCTTTAGGAAAGGGGCCCATCCACCTCAGAGGCCTGGGGTGTCCTGCAGGTTTGTAGTTCCTCCAAAAACCTCTGTGTTTTATTAAGAGCAGGGATACTGATATCAAAGCCCAGCATTAAGTACAAAGTGTGCATTTCACTTCCATAGGAACGTTCTCAACCCTCCCAAGGCCCCAAACTCACTGTTCTTGGTGAGGTGGAGACCCTGAAATTGCATCTGACCAGACCATGGCTGTGCAGGGGTCTTTAAAACCAAGGAAAAACATGGAATTATGGAATATCCTGAGAGGGAAGGGAACCACAAGGGTCATTGAGTCCAGCTCCTGGCCCTGAACAGGACACCCCAACAATCCCACCCTGTCCCTCAGAGCGTTGTGCAAAGTCTCCAAAAGCTCATCTGAGTCCAGGCCTTACTTGGGCACCTCCAGGGCTGGGGACTCCAAACCTCCCTGGGCAGCCCCTGCCAAGGCCTCACCACCCTTTCCAGCCAGAAATTCCTCCTCATGTCCCACCTGAGCCTCCCCTGGCCCAGCTGGAGGCTGTTCCCTCTCCTCCTGTCCCTTGTTCCCTGGCAGCAGAGCCCGCCCCCCCCCAGCTCCCCCCTCCTGTCAGGGAGTTGCAGAGCCAGAAGGTCCCCCCTGAGCCTCCTTTTCTCCAGGCTGAGGCCCCCCAGCTCCCTCAGCTGCTCCAGCCCCTTCCCAGCCCCATTCCCTTCCCTGCACACACTCCAGCTCCTAAACATATCTCTTCCACGAGGGCCCAGCACTGGACACAGCCCTGGAGGTCCCTCAGCAGTGCCAGCACAGGGGACAGTCCCTGCCCTGGGCCTGTGCTCTCACTGGTGTTGGCAGAGCCCAGGGGTCATTGGCCACCTGGGCACACCTGGGCTCATGTCCAGCTGCTGTCACCAGCACCCCCAGGGCCTTTTCCAGCTTTCCAACCACTCTTCTCCTAGTCTGGAACATTCCAGGGGGTTGTTTTGACCAAATATTTAAGAGAAGAGGTTTTTGGCAGCTTGGTGTTACCTGGGAACTTCAAACCCACTGTGGGACACAGGCAGCACCACGGGGCAGGGGCAGAGCTGAGGGGAGGAGGGTCCTCACTGGACAAAAGGAAGGGATAAGGCTCCCTATAAGCTTGGAGAGCACCTTGGGAGCACCCATGCTGCAGATGGAGAAGGCACTGGCAGCTGTGACCTCTCTGGGGACAGCAGGAGAGTCCCCAGCCCAATCTGGATGCTATTCCAGGGATCATCCCATGAAGGAAAATGACCTTGTGTCCAGGGAGCTCACCCAGCACTGACTACACCATCACCTTTTAATAATGCTGCAAAGATTGCATTGATTTTCCAGGCTTTAATCACATGGAATATTTTATCCATTATGTAGCAGCAAGTTGGAAAGCCTTGCCTTGCTTATTTAATTTTAGCAGGCAGACAATTCCCAGCAGAGCTGGAAAACTTGATATGTGTCATCCTTTGAGCCGACACAGAATACCCCGAAATGGGCTTGTTTCACTTCTGCATTAATGGCTCTGTCTCAGACTGACACTGCTGGGGACAGCAGAGCTCAGCTCCCACAGCCAGTCTGGGCACAAGGTCCCAGGGCTGCACTTCAAGCCTTGGTTAGTTTTCTGACAAAGTGGTTTGGGCTGGAAGGGACCTTAAAGCCCATCCAGTGCCACCCCTGCCATGGGCAGGGACACCTTCCACCAGCCCAGGCTGCTCCAAGCCCTGTCCAACCTGGCCTTGGACACTTGGAGATGTGATGGTGCCCAGAGCACCTCAGCTGCAGTTGGCAGCAGCGGGGGGATGATTTGGGCACAGGTGATGCCCAACTACTATAAAAGCACAGCCCCTGCCCTGGGGAGCCTGGNCTCCAGCCCTTCCCTGGCTCCTGCCCCTGTCACAGGGAGCAGAGGTTGGAGCTGCCCCTCGGGAGCTGAGCTCTGCCCTGGGGCTGCTCTGCTCCAGCTGCACCAGCCAAGAGCCCTCAGCTGCTCCTCCATGGCCCCTCCAGGCCCTTCCCCATCCCTGTGTCCCATCTATGGACACTCTCTAAGAGCTTTAGAACTTTCTGATATTGTGGTGCCCAAATCTGCCCCCAAGACTGAAGCACCCACAGAAACCTCAGTTGCCTTATCCAGGGAAAAACTTCCTTTTTTTTTTTTTTCAGTCCTAAATCTGGGCAGAGCTGCAGAAAAGACCTGGGAGACCCAAACCAGCACTCCAGAGTCAGTGACATGAGTGATGACAACCAAAAGGCACCTCATGTCACACAACCTGCACCAATTGACCAGGACACTGTGTGTGCAAAATAAACGTGAGAGGGATCATGTTTCCCTGGAAGAAGGAAGTGCTGAAGTGCTCTGCTCTTCCCTGAAGCAGCTCCCTTGCCCTTGCTGGAGCTGCAGGTTTTGTTAAGTGTGGAAGAAGAGGGGTGTTTATCCCACATTTCCCGTTCCCTCCTTCTCTGGCACCGTGGAGCCGGAGCAGTGTGCACTGAATTCAGCCCCTGGCCACTGACAACTGATTGTTTTGATACCGGTTTCCCAGCCCCAGGTCAGAGTGAGAGCACTGAAGTGCTCCAGAGCTGAGAAGGGCTCTGCAGATCTGCCCCACGCGCTGCCAGCGCCGTTGTGCCGCCTGAGCTCCCCCTCAGCTGTGCTCATTTTTTGTCACCATATTGGGGCAAGCCGGGCTGTTTTGTCACTGCACACTAATCTGACATCTGATGTCTGCCTCACATCATTGTCTCTGGCACAGCTGGATCCAGCCCAGAAACACCCACCGCGCTCGCACCCTTTAGTCCTCACTTCTGTCTGTGGGAGGCCAGAAGGGCTGGAAAAAATCAATTATTGACGCCACAGCCCTTTGCACCCACTCTGCGTGGGCAGGGACAGAGGGAGGAGCGCTGGCAAGTCACTCTGCTGCCCGTTGGCTCTCGTCTGGCTGGGTTTGACCAGTTAAACCGACCAGTTAAACCCGGGCCCTCGCTTAGCGCGCTCCCAAAATGTGTGGCAGCCCTACCTCTGCAGGCCTGCTCGCTGCTGCAGCTGCTTCCACACCTGCCTGTTAACAGCCTCCAAAGGATCTTTTTTTTTATTCCCCCCCCCCAAAAGTTGCTGCTGCGAGTTCACACAACTTCACACAACTTCACATCCCAGTTATTAGTGGGAATCTTGAGTTAGACCTTTAAGGAAGCCCAGCGAGGTATCAGTTGTTAACTTAACACAGCTCTGCAGGAGGATGAGAGCTGAGGTCGTGACCTTATAATGGTCAACCAGCCTATTAGTTTAGCAATGAGGGACTCAAATGTCATTTCAGCACCCGTCGGATGCTTGAATTTATTACCCAGAAAGCTCCTTACTTGAAAAGAGTAGGATTTTTTTTTTCTACCAGCTGCTGGAAGTCCCCTTTTTAAAAATAATAGCTACAAATCTGCACTTTAAAAGTTCTCTTAAATGGTGGGGTGACCTATGGAGAACGAGGAGGCAGAGCAGGTATAGCAAATCACTGGAACCTGCAGCCTCCAGGAAAAGGGGGGAAAAGGCAAGATAAAGGCAAAAAATGCCAATCAAATCGAAATGATGAGCCCATTAAATAATGATTTTCATTCAGACCTCACCTTTCACAGTTTTCACATTTTTATGGTTAAATTTACAGGAAACAAATTCTGCCCCTTCATCCCCCTCCCTCCCACCTGTTATTAATTCGTGATATTTTGCCATAATTTTAGTTAAGGGGGAGAAAAAAAAAAAAGCAAAAGAGAGGCAAAAACCTGACCAAAAAAATCTTGCTGCATTGAGTCCCCTGAGAATGTTGGGTCGAGTTTTTTGATCCCTGTTGCTCATTGATTTGAGGGCTGATGTAGTGCAAGGGGTCCCTATTAGTGGCGTCTGTCACTGCTGTAATGTTTTTGTTATTTTTCCTCATTTGTTCGCTCTGACATCATGTCATTACAGAATGGTGCTGTTCAGGCCCTGCCTTGGCTGTTCGTTAGCGTGTGTTTAATGAGCAGCTTAATTGAGCTGTCTACTAGGCCACCTGTCACCCTCCGGACTTATTAACATACTAATGGCCTGACATTGTATTCTCTGACAGGCAACAGGGTTTACTGATTTGATGTCTGGACATGGGGATTTTATGCAGGAATGAGAGAGGATATTGGGAAGGAGGTTTAAAAACGCAAATTAACTCTTTGGGATCTCTGTATTTATGGCTGGCTTGGAAAAGTTCAACACAAAGTAGCGGGGGAACGGCCCTGCTTAGAGAGAGCGACTTTGTCATCGCAATCGCAGCAGTTTCTGCAGCAGAAAATCTGCTTGGGTAAGAGGAGCAGCCTTTACTTCTATTACAGTATTATTGTTGGTGCTGCTTCAAAGGAGAAATCTTCTTAAGCCCAGAGGAAAGTTTTGTGACTAGTCTTTTCTCTACTGTGGCTAAACAAATGAAAGGCACGAAATTTCCAGTTAAGGGATTTAAGTGCACGACATTGTTCCCACCTTTTAAAGCCAGATGAAGACATTCATCGCCAGTGAACACTGTGCTGAGCTGTAAAGGTTCAAAGCAATGGCTTAAGTGCATGCAAGTTTAATAAAAACACTTGTTTGGCTTTGCTTGTTTTTGGTTGTTGTTGTCGGTTGGGTTTTTCTCCAGCGGAGGAGAAGCAGACCTTCTGTCACGGCAAAGCTCGGCCCACAGAGCAGATAAAGACCCAGATGGGGTGGCTCTAAGTCCAGCCCTGCTGTAAATCCACCTCCTGTGCCCGCTGGGGCCATGGCTTCGGGTGGTAGGGGTTTTATTCTTCCGTGGAGGAAAGGCTTGGGCTGGGTGGGGATCACAGGCCTTTGCCACTATCCAAGGAAACAGAAATGCCACCATCAGCAAACCCAGGGTGAGGGCAAACCCCGGGAATGGGTTTGCTGGGGGCAACGGGACCTTGCACAGGACTCAGCCAAGAGCCTGAGGAACCATCAGGACCCACCCACAGGGAAAACACAGGGGAGATTTTTGGGGTCCCACAACTGCCCAGCACCTCCTCGTGGGCTCCTGCAAATGAATCAGGACATAGGGCAGGGAGAAATGGATGTTGTGAGGCAAGAGGGGTCCCCACTGACACTGCAGAAGGGCTTGGGAACCGCCTCAGCCCCTCAGAGTAGTTTGCTGACCAGCAGCCAGCTGGGGTTAAACACAAACTTGTGTTTAAACTTGTGTTTAAACTGGTGTGGGCAGCGGGTTGTGAGGGAGGGGATTCTCCCTCTTTACTCTGCCCTCGTGAGTCCCCCCAGCAGAGCTGCTTCCAGGGCTGAGTCCTCAGCACAAGAGAGATGTGGAGCTGTTGGAGCAGATCCAGAGGAGGCCATGGAGATGCTCCAGGTGCTGGAGCCCCTCTGCCCTGGAGCCAGGCTGGGAGAGCTGGGGGTGCTCACCTGGAGAAGAGAAGCTCCAGGGAGACCTGAGAGCCCCTTGCAGGGCCTAAAGGGGCTCCAGGAGAGCTGGAGAGGGACTGGGGACAAGGGCTGGAGGGACAGGACACAGGGAATGGCTTCCCACTGCCAGAGGGCAGGGACACACAGGATATTGGGAAGGAATTCCTGGCTGGGAGGGTGGGGAGGCCCTGGCCCAGGTTGCCCAGAGAAGCTGTGGCTGCCCCTGGATCCCTGGAAGTGTCCAAGGCCAGGTTGGACAGGGCTTAGAGCAACCTGGGCTGGTGGAAGGTTTCCCTGCCCATGGCAGGGGTGGCACTGGATGAGCTTTAAGGTCCCTTCTCACCCAAACCACTCTATGATTCTATGATTTATTTTATCTAGTCCTGGTGGGTGTCTGGATTATGCCTTGGTGGATCTACATGTTATTTAACACCTCAGGACCAGCTCAGTTTTGTAATCTTCCTTTCCTAAGACCTAAATCACACCTTCCAAAGTTCTGAGAGTCAAATAAGCTCATCAGAGTTCCATGAGACAGCAGGTAAAATAATGTAGGTGTTGGGAAAAGTCTCTGTGCCTTTCTTTTGCATTAATAAAAGTAGAATTGACCCCTCTCAGGCTGACACAACTGATAGTGAAAAATGTGCCATCATGAATTGCTTCAGTGGCTGCTGGAGGAGCAGCAAAGTCAGCCTGTGCCAGCAGTACAGGAGATTTAAGGCAGGTGAACTTCCTCATTGGTTTCCATTTAGTTAGAAAAGAGCCTCAGGCCTCACCTCTGCAGCTCCAAATGGTTTAATTTTTAGTTTTAGGCAAAGCTGCTCGTTGTCCAAATGCACTCACGCTCTGATTTTAATTCCCACCAGGATGCAAGTTCCCTCCTGCCTCCTCCTCTCTTCCAGGATCCCCTTCACCCTTCCTGGGTGTTGAGCTCTGCAAGGCTCAGCTGAGGAAGCAGATCAAGCACCTTTTCCTTCTGCTTCACTGAGCTCCTGCTGCGAGAGCTCAGCTCAGAGCTGGGCTGAGGTCCCCAAGGGAAGGACATGGACACAAATCCAGCCCTTGGCTGTGTTTGTCCAGGATCCTGAGCACACACTCAGGGCCTCAGCTTGGAAACTGCTGCCTGGGGACCATTCACTGACAAACAGAGGGTGGGGATATCGTGGTGTGAGTGCAACCAGAAGGTCCCACACGAGGCAGTGAGGAGTTAATCACAGCTGTGGAACAGACACAGGGAGAGTTCATGGAATTGTAGAATATCCTGAGCTGGAAGGGACCCAGCAGGACCATCGAGTCCAACCCCCCAAGAATCCCACCCTGTGCCTGAGAGCCTTATCCAAATCAGAATCACAACCTGTCCCTTCATATGAGTTCAGCTTCTTTCATTTCTGGGTTTAAACCATTCTGAAGTCAGAGACACCCCGTCCTCCCGCCCCTCACAGCTCCGTGCAGGCTGAGGGGCTCTGTGGCCAAATGGGGCACCCAGCAGCTCCCAGGCAGCCTGACAAGGGGTCAGGAGTCTGACAGCCCAAGATTTACCTCCCTCTGCACCAAAGTGTCCATAACTCGGAGGGTCAGAGCTCCTGATGCCCCAAACCTGCAGAACCCTCGAGGTTTCCTTGCTCTGTGTCACGGAGAGGGGAGCCCACAGACACTGGAACCACCATAGAGCCTCAAGAAACTGGCACCCAGGGCTTACTGGTCCCACGTTGATGGGAAATTTTTAGGATAAAACACTCAAATGGTTTCACAATTCCCAGAGCTCCTCGTGGGAAAGAAATGCCAGTTTCCCTTGGATCCAAAAGTGAGGGAATCTGAGGAGTCACCCTCTCCTCACTGAAGTCAAACCCCTCCTGGTGCATGTTTCTCTGCTTCACAGGGTGCCTTCTTTTAGGAAATGGTGGGTCCTACTCCAGCAGCCTCTTTTTCACTGGAAAAGCAGGGATTTGGATTCAACTGCATCCCTGTATCCCCTCTGTCAGAGGGAACCAATGCAGGAGAGCTCTTGTAGCATTACAGTGACCACAAACACCCCAGACACCTTCTCAAACAAACAGTGGGATGGGCAGAAGCCTGGGTTTACTTCACTTAATGCACTTTGGGATGTATTCAGGTGGCATGTATCCAGATGGGATATATCCAGGGAAATGTCTTTAGATGAAATTAGGGAAAGCCTGGGAATGAGAAGGTAAAGAGGGGTCTCGTACATGCCTTGAGTCTTCCATAAAATGAGACTTTCTCACTCCAAAAGTCTTCCCAGTGTGACATGGACATGGTGGAATTAATAAAAGAGAGAGATCATAGTGCCAACCAGAGTTTCCATAGGTCAGGTGTTAGGGTTGTGCAGACAGTGGAAATTCTCTTAAAGTTTGGAATTTAAAATTAGAAACTCTCTTAAAAGGAAGGATCCAAAAAACACATTGATTTTGAGGGTACTTACAAACAAACAAACAAATAATAAAGCAAAAATTAAAATCCTGGTGTTACCTGTGGGGTTGATCAAGCTGTTCCACACTGTTTCACCTTTTTTAGCTGTATTGTATTATAATGTTTCCAATAACACAAAACCAAAGGAATTTGACACACAGAACCCCGCTGAGAGCCCCACAAAAAAATGAGAATGTTTAGTTTCAAAAAGACCAGAATGTCCATCCAACAGTACTGGACTTTCCCTCCTGAAGCAAAACTACAGCAAAATCAACTTGATTGATTTTTTTAGTCACCAGAGTGTTATTTCTCAGTCCAGCCATTTTATCACATCATTCAGGATGTTAATCCCAGAATAATCAAGGATGGAAGAGACCTTCAAGATTATCCAGTGCCACCATCACCCAGCACCCCCAGAATCAAAAACATGAAAAAAGTTACCACTTACAAAGTGCTGATTATGCCAAACCAGCAGCTTGACTGTCATTTCCAAGAGAATAATACTTGAAACCCCTGGACCTTGTCTTGGTGAAGGGGCTTCGTTCACAGGTTAAGGAGCAAGAAGAGCAGGGAAATCCCTGGGAAATATGGACTTTTGGCCTCAAGGTTATGACACAAAACCAGACTCTTCTCCTGTCTCTTCATTAATTGTTTCTTTTGCCAGTGATCTGATGCTCACCCTGATCATTTCCACAGGGCACTTCACTGTCTCCTTCCCAAGCAGACTTCCATTGGTTTTGGATAATTTTCCACTTCTTCCTTACATTGTGAAATCACAGAACATTTCGAGTTGGAAAGGACCCCCCGGGATCATCAAACTCCAGCTCCTGAAGGGTTTGGTGATTTTCTTTTGCTTTTTGAAACAAGATGCTAGACAGCAATGCCCTAGAGAGGAAGCCCTGAGATTAGATTTATTCTAAAATAGACCTTAGTGACATCCTTCTTTCCCGTGGTGGCTCTGGTTTTAAACAGCCACATCCACCCTCCTACAGGACCAAGAAAAATGGCCAAAGGTTTGCAAATGGACCAGACATCCTCTGTGTTACCCTTTGCAGAAACCTTTAACAAAGCATTTAGGAAGTCTCTGTCCTGCCTCAGGGTTAGTTCTGTTCCCAGCACTCCTTTCCCAGTCCCTCTCTACCTTCACTGGATGTGGCAGCCTCAGAGCTGCCATCCCAGAGGAGGCCACTCTGCCTGCAGCCTTTGACCTGCTGCTTGTTGCAGGTGAAAAGATCAGTCATCCCAAAAAATCTGCATATTTTGGTGGTGCCGCCACTCTCCCTCAGAAATCCTTCCATTCTGTGGGGCAGCAGTTGCTGCTCTCTGTGGACACCCACTCTGGGCTGGGAATTTTATTCTGAGAGGTAATTCTATGCCTTGCTGTGCCTGCAGAACAGGCTGAGCTATTCCTGAGGTCGTGGCCCAGAGCTGTGTCTCCGCAATGAACTTTGACTGGGGTCATGCTTTTAGCTCTCAGCGTGCCTGGGACTGAATGGACACCACACTGACCCCTGCCAAAGGAGCCAGAGCTGAAAATGCTGCCCCCAGTAATTAACAGTCCTCATCCTGCTCCTACCAGTGGCCAGTTAAGGCAGCAGATGTCAGGAGCAGCCAGGGCAGATGGCCTTGAGCCCTGTCCTGCTCACCAGGTGGATGTCACCAGCCTGAGGACCCTCGTTCCAATGTGCTCTCAGTTTCTCCTCTTCGCACAAAACAAAACCATCGAGCTGACAATTATCCTTCCAGCTCCTGCCCCGAGGGAGGAGGAAGGGACAGACTCTGCTGAGTTTGGATCAGCACTCTGTGGAGCCCAGGAGCTGAAATATGGGTCATGAAAACATGGTAACACAAAGAAGACACAAATTTTCCCAAACACATTAAACTCAACGGGATAGAGAAGCAAACTGGAATTCTTGGCTCATTCTAACTAGAGAAGGGAAGAAAAAGGAAGCACCTCCAATTAGTAACACTCCCCAAGGTGTGTTCTCCTTCAGTCTTCTCTACGGTTGTGAATTTAAAAGACCATGAAAACCTTGGGGGTTATTTTTCCTTCACAATTTCTTTTCCATCAGCAAAGTCTGTGGAAATGAGGACAGGAGAAAGGATGATGTTTTCCTCCTACCTAAAAGCAAAACCTGCCTTTTCTCTAAATATATGCACACTTAGAGAAGCCCAGAGAAGCTGTGGCTCCCCCTGGATCCCTGGAAGTGTCCAAGGCCAGGTTGGGGCTTGGAGCAACCTGGGCTGGTGGTAGGGTTAGGGTGTGGAATGAGATGGGATTTAAGGTCCCTCCCAACCCAAATCATTCTGTAATTCCATGACCGTTCCCTTTTTTGGAGGGGAACAGTGAATCTTAAACCTTAGCAGCTGCTCAGCCTTTTCAATGTGAGAATACATCCCACTGGTCCAGTCTGAGCCCTCCAGCAGAGAACAGCTTGTTTGTCTGAACCACACCTGGGAAGTTCAGGCAGTGTTATCCCAAAAGAAAGTGAGGATGGGCTGCAACACCAAAGCCTGACCTTTCTGAAACAAGAGGGAATGGCCTCAGATGTGCCAGGGGAGGGGCAGGTGGGACATGAGGAGGAATTTCTGGCTGGAAAGGGTGGGGAGGCCTTGGCAGGGGCTGCCCAGGGAGGTTTGGAGTCCCCAGCCCTGGAGGTGCCCAAGGAAGGCCTGGATGTGGCACTCAGTGCTCTGGGCTGGGGGACAAGGTGGGGATGGGGCACAGGGGGGATCCATGGGCTGGGAGGGCTTTTCCAACCTCAGTGACTCTAGGATTTGATTCTGGGATTATCTAAATGCTTTGCTGTCAAGATAACAAGAGGTGTGTAAAGTGGTGCCTGCTCCTCTCCACTGGTGTGTCCCTGCCCTGCCTTGGGGTGGAGTGGTCCNCTGGTGCCTGCTCCTCTCCACTGCTGCCCTGCCTTGGGGTGGAGTGGTCCTGCTGCTCCTCTGGCTCTCTCCCGCTGCTTGTATCCAGCTGGGAGGATTCCAGCTCTCCACAGTCACGTTACAGAACCTGGGAAGATAAAACATGACTTCATTTTCCTTTTTGAAGAGTTACCAAGAAGTCTGTGCACATCCAGTACCCCTTGTTAAACTCCGTGGAAATGAAGATTAACCAGCAAGAGAAGGTACAGCTGGGAAAATAATGGGAATGAATGTCGTTACAAGCATCTGGATTGAGGGAAAATGAAGATAAGGCCATAAGCCCTTAATAAGGCTGGACATTATAAACATACAGAGGAGATTATGGGCACACCAAACCCCGTGTGCATGAAGTGATTTATGTGGGCAAGTTACAAGGTACTGCCACATCTCTGGGATGGCTCAGGGTCTGACAAATGAAGGAGGAGCTCCCTGGACATGAAAAAGAAAGGCAGCAAGATTTACTGCACCCATTCAGCCCCACAAAAGAGCTGGTTCCTGTTATTTTCAAGGGGGACTTGGGGGCTAAATAAGTCAAGGCTGCCTCCTTCACTTCTGAGTGCTGCCATTGTTGCTTTTGAAAGCCCCCAAAGCAGTGTCAGCCTCACCCCGTGGCTCCAGCCCTCCAAGTGAAGCCCTTGCTAGTGCAGATGGCAACTGGCAGCATGCTGTGGCCAGCAAAGAGTTATGGGGTGGCCGCTCCACCTGATGAATGCTCCCCCTGCACTCGTGGGTGGGAGCACAGTCCTGCTGCCCCACCCCTGCTCCTTGTCTTCCCTTCCCCTGCTCTGGGGTCAGGTCCTGCCTCCTGTTTCCACCATGAGGGACCAGAGCAGGACACCTGGAGGTACAGGGAGGGCTCCAGGACAGGTGACACAAACCTTTGCACACGGTGGATTTTAGGATCACAGAATCGCTGAAGTTGGAAAATAACTCCAAGATCAATGAGTCCAACAGTTCCCCAGCACAGCCAAACCCACCATTGGCCCACGTCCCCAAGGGCCACATCCACGTATTTTTTGAACCTTCCAAGGATGGTGACTCCACAATTTCCCTGGGCAGCCTGTGCCAGGGTTTGCCGATTGTTTTGTAAAAAAAACACCCTCCCCTGGCCCAGCTGGAGGCCGTTCCCTCTCCTCCTGTCCCTTGTTCCCTGGGAGCAGAGCCCGACCCCCCCCAGCTCCCCCCTCCTGTCAGGGAGTTGCAGAGCCAGAAGGTCCCCCCTGAGCCTCCTTTTCTCCAGGCTGAGCCCCCCCAGCTCCCTCAGCTGCTCCAGCCCCTTCCCAGTTCCTGGACAAGCTCATCCCATTCCAACCCCTCCCTCAGGGATGCCACCCTCTAGATCCAGTTGCTCAGGACCCCTTCCAGGCTGGATTTGAGCCCAGCTTTCTTGTCTGTGTGTGCAGGGAGGTCTAAAAGGGTCACCCCGTGTCCCCTGCACTGGCACTGGAGGTGTGGGGACCCCTGACTGCAGGGCAGGTCCTGGGACAGCCCCAGCCTGTGACAGCCCTGGGGCTGCCTCCTCTCCCACATCCCAGTGGGCTCTGACAGGTGTGATTGGAGAGTTGTTTTCACAGATCCTGTCAGAGGAGATAAAATTCCAAGGAAAAAACTGCAATTCAGCTATACAACACGATGGGTTTGATATCAGAAATATTTATTCACAGCTGCTCGTGTGTGGGGCACGTTGGTTACCCCTCAAGAGCTTACATTTGGGAGGAAATTTTGGGTTAATATCACTGATTCAGTCCCTGCTATTGGCAAGAACAATTAATTTCTGTCAAGCTGTGTTGGGGCATTGCCAAGAAAAGCCTAAATCTGAGGGCTTTTAGAATTTCTCTACCAGATCAGTACTTTGCTGCTGCAACTACCCCTGGGTGTGCCTGAGGCCACACCCAGAGCACATATTTTAAATGTAAGGATTCGGGACCAAATTCCCACTACTTTGTTCTCAGAGGCCTGGGTTAGCACTGCCAGAGTTTGGTTGCACAGGAAGCCAGGCCTCTCCAAAACCCCTTTTCCTTGTCACTTTTTGAAGCCCCCAGGCCCGAGCAGCAGCAGCCCCCTGCCCTGTGGGTGCTGGGAGGTTCCCCCAGTCCCCAGGAGAATGAGGAGGGGGTTCTGTTTGCTGCAGCACCACGAGCACACCGACCCCAGCTGCAGCCCTGCTGCTCTGCCAGGCCTAAACCCTCCTAGGCCGGGACAAGGGCCATGGGGGAGACTCTCCTGGCAGCGTGGGGCCAAGCTGGGCCCTGCTGGGCTGCCCAGGCAGGGGATGGGCAGTGCTGGACACCCCCATGGTCACTGCTGCTCCCAGGGCTCGGCTGCCCCCGGAGCAAGGCAGGGAACACAGTCCTGCCCTGGGATCACCCCACCTGGGATCAATCCCTTCCCCTGGAGCACCAGCACTGCAGAGCCAGGCAGCCATCCCAAACCCTCCCAGTCATCCCCCAAGGTATCCCATTCCTGCCGCAGGACCATCATCTCACAAGTCTCCCTCTCTGACAATTAGTTCCTATCATTCACACTGTGCAATCAGCTGTTAAATCCTCATTTATGCTAATTTGAATGTGAATGTGCTGCTCAGCAAAATGTTAGATTGCCATGTTTACAAATATACTCCAGGTATTTGGAAATTTAGATGATACAAAACATACTGCTTAAGCTACTTGGGATGCCAGTTTAAATAACTTAAGCCTATTTATCAGTTATTTAGTGATTCTTTGCACATACTGCTGGTTTCTTTGTGCTGCCCCTTGTCACAATTGCTGGTTTAAAAAATACATATATAATCTAATAATTGGTAATCTCAGTGATGGAATTTAATTACACACAAGCTCGACGTGGGTAGCACGATTTAACCAAAACATGTTTTTCTAATCCCTGAAAGTGTCCTTTAAAGTTGGTGCATTTGGAAATGAAGAGGAAAATAACCTCTTTGGCTTAGCTGTACCTCGGAGAATGCAATATGTCCATGCAAAGTGATTTTCCCAAAGCTATTACAGCATAATAAGCTCAAGAATTAGTTTCAAGTGAAAGTTTATCTCATTATGTGCTGTGACCTGTGTGCAGCTCACACTTCCCATCAAAGGCTGAGCTCTTCTAATGGCTTTGCCTCGATGCAGTCACCAAGGTCAGGCCACTTAGAGCCACCAAACCTGCTCTGATGCTGAACCTCCTCTGCTGCTCCTCACTGGGGCTGAGTTCAGAGGAGCCTCCAATTCCAGCACGGGAAAGCTCCTGGTGAGCCCCTGCCCCCCCTGGAGCACAGGGGCAAGGCCACCCTGCCCGAGGGCTTTTGGTGGCTCCAGAGCACACCTGTGCTTATGGCACACCAAAACAGGAATCCCAGGATCCCTGAGGCTGGAAAAGCCCTCCCAGCCCATGGATCCCCCCTGTGCCCCATCCCCACCTTGTCCCCCAGCCCAGAGCACTGAGTGCCACATCCAGGCCTTCCTTGGGCACCTCCAGGGCTGGGGACTCCAAACCTCCCTGGGCAGCCCCTGCCAAGGCCTCCCCACCCTTTCCAGCCAGAAATTCCTCCTCATGTCCCACCTGCCCCTCCCCTGGCCCAGCTGGAGGCCGTTCCCTCTCCTCCTGTCCCTTGTTCCCTGGGAGCAGAGCCCGACCCCCCCCAGCTCCCCCCTCCTGTCAGGGAGTTGCAGAGCCAGAAGGTCCCCCCTGAGCCTCCTTTTCTCCAGGCTGAGCCCCCCCAGCTCCCTCAGCTGCTCCTCAGAGGACTTGTAAGATGAGGAATCAGAGTGAGACCAACTAGCTCGTAATTTTCTCTTGGGAAAACAAGTTGTATTGAATAAATGAGGAGATGAAACTGCATTACAGTCTAGAAACCCTGTGAACTTTGCCTAAAGCTGTAGGTCACTTCCCAGCTCCTGTGTAACCATTGCACACTGGCTGCTCCTGCTTCCCTTTGTCCCTGGATCCACAGAAACAGCAAGTCCTTGGCATCACCTGTGATTGCTGAATGGCACAGCAGCAGTGTCAGCCTGGCCCTGGCACCCTGGGTGCTCCCTGCCACTACTGATCCTCCAGCCCCAAAGCCTCCAGCCCCATCCAGCCTGGCCTTGGACACTTCCAGGGATCCAGGGGCAGCCACAGCTTCTCTGGGCAACCTGGGCCAGGGCCTCCCCACCCTCCCAGCCAGGAATTCCTTCCCAATCTCCCATCTAACCTTACCCATGTATCCCTACAGACCATTGCATGAAGCACAAGTGCCTTTGGAGCCCAGGGCAGCAGTTTTGGGGATGGCTGGCACTGCCCCAGTCAATCCACACAGGCAGGACCTGCAGACAGCACAGGAGGTTTAATTGCCAAACACTCTTTGTGCCATCTCCCTTCTGCCCAAAGTGCATCTCATCTGGAAAAAAAAGGAAATATCCCTATGGACACAGGCTGAGAAAGCTGGGGCTGTCCAGCCTGGAGAAGAGAAGGCTCCAGGGAGACCTCACAGAACCTTCCAGTGCCTGAAGGGGCCACATGGAAACGGGAGAGGGACTGTTCAGCAGCACCTGGAGGGACAGGACAAGGGAATGGCTGCACACTGACAGAGGGAAGGGTTGCCAGACACAGCAGAGGAGGGTGAAGACAAGAAGAACCTCAGGACTTCAGGCTGGAGCCCTCTGGGGGGGTGGGTGCCGTGTGGGTGGTCTGGGATCTCTGCTCTTGCACCGGGACTTCTCCCCCCAGGCAACATCGTGCCTTTGCCAACTGGCCCCAAGTGTGACTGTCACCTAAGACTGAGAACAAGCCACCCCTCGCTCCCAGGAGCCGGGATCATCCCACACCTGAGCCTTTGGGAGGGCAAAGGCAGCAGGAAGAGGTTGAAGGACGAGTGACTGCACTGTCAGGAGCAGCGACACAATGTAAAGGCTGCTGTCACCTGCTGTCCCCACCCTTCCTGGCCCCGTCCCCAGAGGAAATATCATGGAACCATGGAATCATGGAATCATGGAATGGCCTGCATTGGAAGGGACATTAAAGAGCATTGTGGTCCAGCCATGCTCCAGCTGAGGCTCTCCAGTGCCTGACAGAGCAGGACAGCTGCAGATTTCCTGCTGCCTGTGCCACCACCCCAAACCCCTGGGTCAGGCTGAGCATGGGTCACACCTATAGCACGAGGGGGCTCTGATTGTTAATATTTCAGATTCATTTCATGCCCTCCTGGCAGAGCCCCCTCCCTTTTGTCCTCAGTGAGAGCTGTGACGCCCAGGTGACCACGACAAAGCTACGTCTGTAAGAGAATCCTCTGCCAGATTCTCACCCCAACAATTGGCATTTGGGTGAAAATACGGGAAAGAAAAATATATTTATTACATTTATTTGAAAGCAGAACTGTCTCCGAGGGGAAAAAAACCCCTCACAACCACACAAGGTTTTTTTTAAAGATGAAAAGTCAGTCATTCAGACGATCTTCAAAGTGCTCGACTTAATCCGCAGAGGGGACTCCATCTCGCTTTTCTCCGCGCAGATTTCGTCCCCCTTGTTCACACACCTTGGGACAAAGGCGATGGTTAAGACGGCGAGGGGGGAGGCCCGAGGGGTTTTTTTGTGCGGGATGCGTAGCAAATTTATTCCGGAGCCCGCCTGAAATGGGCTTCAGAAAATGGATAGAGTGTCTTCGGGAAGAAAAGGCCCCTAAGTAAACTCCGCCGCCATTCAGCAGATTTGCTCTGGCACTTAACAAGTGGGGCAGGAAGAAAGGAAAATCTGTTGTCAGGTTTGGGGTGTTTATCAGCTCCCCTCCAGACACTTGACCTGGTGCCGGGGACCCCCTAATCCGCTGATCTGCATTCGGGGCCGGCCGGGATGGAGCCGGGCGGGAGCACTTGTCCTAATGCACATTGTGTGCCACTCACCTTCTCCCGCCCCCCCCCACTTAATTCTACTCACAAATTGTGAAATAAGTTGTTTGGGCTGGATTTGGCGAGGGAATTGTCCTCCTAATGAAACAGTCTGGTCATTATACAGCGGTGGCAGGAAGGTTTAGCTCTCCCAGAGCCCACGGCCCAGGTTAAGGTTTGGGCCGGCCACTTGACAAAGGAATGAATGGCCCGGCGCTGTCACACGGGGCTGACAAACAGCTTGGCACACAAACAGTTACTGCTTGTGTGCATGTGGATTTAGGGGCTCCCTAATGGCCCGCGTTTGTAAGGACAAATCGCCCGCGCTTCCAACTGTTTGCAAAGGGAAGAAACCCACTAAAAATTAGTTTGGTTTAGGAGTTGTTTCCTTCCTAAAAAAAAAAAAAAAAAAAAAAAAAAAAAAAAAAAAAAGGGGGGGGAAAAAAAAAAAAAAAAAAAAGGGGGGTGGGGGAAACCCCANAGGTGGATTGGGAAGCACCTACATTTGGCAAAGGTTCCTGGTTTGGCCAGGAGCTCCTGAGCTGCTTCTCCCCTTTCTCTTTCCAAAGCACTAAAATAGCCTGATTGAGTTAATTCTCAAATCTTGGGGATTTGCAGTATTCATTGCAATGATTTTTAATACCTGCTGACTAAAACTGTTTCCAATATTTTTTACCTTTTTAATTGCATTAATCATTAACTGTAATTATTTAGATTTATGAACTCCTTTGTTCAGCAGCTATGCCTGAACTAGATGGAAACAGCTTGATTTTCAGAGGGCACGGGGACTTATTTCTCCTGATGAATGGAACTGAGCAGAAATCCTGGAGCAGGAGTAGACTGGACAATTTTTACCAGGTGATTTATCACCAGAGGGACACTTTAAATCTGGATCGGTTTTATTAAATCTGCCAGGCATTTATTAAAGCTGGAGCAGCAATAATAGCTGTCTGCAATATCACATAATGACCGTCATTGCACAAAGCCCCCAAATAGCCCCATGAATATGGTTTGCAAGGAACAAACAAGGATAATCTGGGACGTGTCTGAAATAACTTGAGAGCAGCAGCCCCACCCGGTGCTGAGACCCCCCTTCCCTGCAGAGGGGCAGGACAGGGCTGGAGCTTGGGCTTGGCTTCCCCACCTCGCTGGACACTTCAGACCTGAGGCTCCAGAGACACCCAGACTGCAGCTCCAGCCCTTCCCAGCTCCCTTCCCTTCCCTGCACTCGCTCCAGCCCCTGGCTGTCCCTTCCATGAGGTTCCAGACCCGGGCACAGCCCTGGAGGTGCCTCAGCAGTGCCAGCACAGGGGACAGGCCCTGCCCTGTCACCACAGTGATCTTGGAACACTTTCCCATGCCAGTGTGGACCTTTCCACCTTTTCATTTAAAGCCCCCCCATCCTCTTGGGGTAAATTGACTCCTGGTTTGCAGCTCCCTGAGCCCCCCAGGCAGCACCCCCAGCACAGGGACTGTTCCTGTGCTGCCAAACCCGTGGGGAGCCCTGGTGCCACTAAAAAGGACAGAGAACACAGCCCAGGGTGGCTGTGCTGTGTGTGTTAGTGTGAGGAACAGGGGGACACAGGGATTTTTGTTCAGCTGCAGCGAAAGGTCCATGCACAGGAGTTCAACAGGAAGATTTTTAAAATTCAAAACATAAGAATAAGCGGCACTTCATTGCAGAGTTGAAAGATAATTGTGCAATTAACTGTATGAGGTCAATAATGCCAGAGCTGGATGCTTCTGACAGATAGGGATAATCAATTCAGCCTCTGTATGAAAGGCTCGGAGGTAGCAATGGAAAAATAACCCAGTGCAAATGTTTCAGTGTTCTAATGAACACCAGACAAATCATTATTGACTTTTTTTTCTCTTACTTTAAGTGCCAGCACACAAGTATCTTCTTTGATTAAATGTAACTTTAGAATTTTGCTGTAAGTTCAGTTTCTGCCCTGATCTAAGCGAGGACATTAATTTAGGAAAGGAGCAAAGTCTCTTCATGGCAGGTGCAGGGTCTGGGCAGGAAACTGCCCTGAACATCCCCGGGGTGACAGGGGATCACCTGAGCTCCCCTCCTGGTGCTTGGAATCCAGACCTGGGGGCACCAGAATTCCTGCAAACTCATCCCTGTGTGTGCAAACAGCCACAGCAGCAGAGGCAGAACAAACCCAGGGCACCAGAAAAATCCAGGGAGGGGAGAAACGTGGAGCTGGACGTGGACAGACACATCTCTGTCCTGCTTTGCTTTTCCTGTGGAATCAGGACAAGTCTCATTCCAGCATTTCAGCTGGAGTGTCCAGCCTGAGAAGAGAAGCTCCAGGGAGACCTGAGAGCCCCTTGCAGGGCCTAAAGGGGCTCCAGGAGAGCTGGAGAGGGACTGGGGACAAGGGATGGAGGGACAGGACACAGGGAGTGGTTTCCCAGTGCCAGAGGGCAGGGAGAGATGGGATATTGGGAAAGAATTCCTGGCTGGGAGGGTGGGGAGGCCCTGGCCCAGGTTGCCCAGAGGAGCTGTGGCTGCCCCTGGATCCCTGGAAGTGTCCAAGGCCAGGTTGGACGGGGCTTGGAGCAGCCTGGGCTGGTGGAAGGTGTCCCTGCCCATGGCAGGGGTGGCACTGGGTGGGATCTAAGGTCCCTCCCAACCCAAACCATTCCCTGATTCCATGACAGGCAGTGACAGACACCACGGTGACGTTGGTGACACCGGAGGGAAATCTGAGCCCTTCCTACACTCCCTGTTAAAGGCCAATCCCGGGTCCTGCCGGTGTTTGCTGTGCCCAGGAAAAGCGGGAGAGGAGCAGCCCCTCCACCTGCAGGGCCATTAAAACAAACCTCGGCCCCACAACCATCCACCGTGGAGTGATTAAAAGGATTAATTCGATGATGCTGCAATCAGGGGGAGCACGTGACTCATTATTCATCAATTAGGGGGCTCATCCGCACACGGCTGATTAGGGGCCATCACTGCCTCAAATTAAGCACGAAAAAGATGTTTTAACGCAACCATATGGTTGTGCTTCAGAAGCAGTTAGTGCCCAAATTGAGCACATTGACGGCTCATAACTGTCGATGAATGAGGGGACAGGGCCCCAAATTTGTTTAGAGAGTTCCCCCTCCACTTTTGCCCGGTTTTCTAATGTGATCTGATGAATAAGCAGAGTCAGCTTTAATTGCCAACTCACTCTCAGATGAAAAAGAGCCTCCAGAAGACCCTTTTCCTCCTCCCTCCCTGCACCATTCGTTAGAAAAAAAGCCCAGGGGAGATGATTTTTCCCCCTGGACTGAAGGCAAGACCTTGGCTTTCCCTGTTCTTTGCTCTGTGGTGCAAGGAGGGAGGCCTCACACACTTGTCAGGGAGAGAGATGGGTTTTTGGCTGTGGTGGGGATGTTTTAGGGTCAGAGGTGGATTTGGAATCATAAATACTAATCCTTGCCTTCTTCTTGCAACAGTTTTCTGTTTTCAATGAAATCCCAGACTGGTTTGGAAAGGACTTTAAAGCCCATCTATCCCACTTCTGCCATGGGCCACCTCCCATTGTTCCAGGGTGCTCCAAGCCCCGTCCAACCTGGCCTTGGACACTTCCAGGGATCCAGGGGCAGCCACAGCTTCTCTGGGCAACCTGGGCCAGGGCCTCCCCACCCTCCCAGCCAGGAATTCCTTCCCAATATCCCATCTCTCCCTGCCCTCTGGAAGTTTGAAGCCATTCCCCCTTGTCCTGCCCCTCCAGCCCTTGGAAATAGTCTCTCTCCATCTTTCCTGGAGCTCCTTCAGGCCCTGGAAGGCCACAGTCAGGTCACCCCAAAGCTTCTCCTCTCCAGGTGAACAATCCCAGCTCTCCCAGCCTTTCCTCCCAGCAGAGCTGCTCCAGCCCTGGGATCATCCTGGTGCCTCCTGTGTTCCATTCAGTCTTTACCCCCTCTCTGCTGGACCACAACAAATCCTCTTTATCCAAACAACTTCCAAGGCTTTGATCAGACCCCCCTGGCAAGGCCACCACAGCTGCCCCTTCATGTGCAGTGACCTGCTGGACAGAGCTGCAGCAAAGGGGGGGATCCTCTCTCCCCATCAGCCCCCCCAGGCACTGACTCCAGGGAGTGCAGCACCCAGGGAAGTGTCCTGGGCTGGTTGTTCTGTGTTCATGTAGTGAGAGACTGAAACAGCCCAGTGCAGGATGGGCTTCTGTGCCACTGAGGACTCTGTTTGATGGTTCATTTTATAAAAGCTGAGGATCAAATTCCTCACATGCAAAAACCACACTCAGCTCTCCCACAGCAGTTACCTGTGGACAGGCTGGATCTCAGCACAAGGTTCTTCCCCCAGAGGGTGGTTGGCACTGCCCAGGCTCCCCAGGGCAGTGGGCACGGCCCCAAGGCTGCCAGAGCTCCGGGAGCCTTTGGACAACGCTCTGAGGGACAGGGGGGAGTGTTGGGGTGTCTTGGGCAGGGCCAGGGCTTGCACTGGATGAGCCCTAGGGGTCCCTCCCAGCTCAGGATATTCTATAATTTAGCAGTCCTGCAGCAGCTACATCACAAAAAGGACTCACTCTGCAAACAGTGGCATTATCAGAAAAGTTTAGGGCTGCTGATTTAGTGCTCAGTTCCCGGTAAAGATCAAAAAAGGAGCTTTCTACAGAAATAGCAATCATTATAACCTGGTAGGAAAAAAGAAATCAGACCTCAAAGACAGTTTTTGTTGTTGGCCTGGGTAGAAGTGTTTTGTTCTGGTTTTAGGTACTTTGGGTTACAGAGACAAATTTAATAAAGAAAACAAGTTTAGTAAAGCAAACAGCATCCTGGGCTGATGCCACAGCCTGGGCAGCAGGGCAGGGAGGGTTCTGCCCCTCTGCCCCCTCAGGTGAGACCCCCCTGCAGAGCTGCTCCAGCCCTGGGAACAGCACAGGAGGGACATGGACCCTAAAGCCCATCCAGTGCCACCCCTGCCATGGGCAGGGACACCTTCCACCAGCCCAGGTTGCTCCAAACCCTGTCCAACCTGGCCTGGGACACTTCCAGGAGCGGGGAAATCTTCTATTCTGAGTGACCAGTGAGATTCCCACGAGGTTACTGGGGGAACCATCTGGGATTCTCTGGGGCCGCTGGGGGCTGATCCCTGTGGCTGATGCCCACGAGGCTGGTTGGGAAACAATTCTGCTCATGTATTTTGGCAGAAGAAAGGGAAGCAACTGCCAGTGCTCAGTTTCACCCTAAAAACACCCACGTGCCAGCCCCACTCGGTGCCACCCTGGTGGCAGCAGGGACGTGTCTCCTCCTGCCATGTGCATCTGGGAAGTGTCAGCTCTCCCTTCTTTCCATTACCTGGCTTTAATTAACCCCCTAAAGCCCCTTTGTGTGGGGGTGATATCAGCTGGGGCTCTCAATAGAAACCACCCTTGTCACAAAATTTGGGAACAAGCTCCTCTTGAATGGGCCCAATGAGCCAGGGGGCTGTTTCCTCCTTAATCCCACATTTAATAGCACGAGCTGGGGACAATGGGCAGCTCCTCCAGCTTTTTGTGGCTTGATTCCCTTTGACACATCCAGCCCTCCTTTGTCCCCCCGGGAGGACTCACCAGCTCCTCGTGCTCTGCACGGGACACACTCCCAGAGTGTCACTGAGCCAAAACAGCCCCGGAGCCCCCGGGGCCACCAGCAAGGACCTGGGCCAGCAGGGCAGGAAACCTGGATGCTGCTGGCTCTGGTTGGTCTTTTTTTCCCTCCTTGTATTCCTGTAAGGATGTGTCTCCATCCAAGAAGTCAAGGATTATAAGATTTTGCCATGGCAACATGTTATTATAAATGCAAATGTGAGACTGGAAAAGGGGGGAGCCTTTGGTTCTCATGATTGGATGACAAAAGGGGATAACACTCAAATATTCCATACACTTTGAAACCAGGAAAATCATCCTCTCCTCTGCCATCTCTTTTTCTGGAGAGCTACTCAAGAGCTTTTGGCTGGAGCCTGTGGATGAAATAAAATGTTTTAATTTCATTTTTATTGTGTGAGTGGTGGCACTGACACTTCACCTGCACAGCTGGGAGATCTCGGTGGCTGCTGCTGCTTTGGGCAGGAATTTGCTCCCCAGAAGGATGAGGAAAAGATCAGTGTGACCATCACTCATTTTAACAGTGATTTCATTTCTGCCCATGACCTTCCACTTGTATCTGCAGCACCAGAGCCCATTGCATGTTCATTAGATATTTTTTGCCTGTAGCATAAGTGAACTAATTAGATTTAATTTTGAAAAAGAGGAGCCCCAGCACATGTAGAGTTGGTTAAGAGCAAAATGCTCTGCAGGACATTGCAAAGAGAACACCTGTAGCATCTTTTTTTAAATTAGCCATCAGTGTTTATCTTCTTCACTTACACAAAAAAGCTTTAAAGAGTGCCAGGAAAACAAGCAGTGAACAGCCCCAATGCCTCAGCAGGAGAAGTTGGAATTATTGCACATACTAATGCAAACTACTTTTCATGTAGAAGAAAGGAAAAAACCCAAAGCCACCAGAGCTGTCACAAATTTCCTCATATAAACAGCAATGTGGGGACTCTACTTTCAGATGGTGCACTGGGGACCCTCAAACAGATCCTGCTTTCAGAGTGACAAGTCTTTCCAGGAAACCTCGGTGGTTTAGGGCTGGTTACCAAAGATAAAAACAAAAACTAGCAATAACTCCCCTGATTTCTGTGCAAACTCCCCAGTCGGGTGCCATTCACAGGGCCCTCTTTCAAGGTGCCTTTAAAAATACATTTCTTTAACTCTCCCCCTGCCCACTGAGGATTTTTTTTGCTAATTTGATGAAGACCACACACATAAAATCAAATGCTTTTGTCATTTGCTCTCATTGTCCCCACTGGCTGAAAGGAGGCATCGCCTGCGTCTCTGATCATAAACATCGGGGCTCCTCGTCTGGCTCCTTTCCAGACCTTCCTCTTCCAGGGCAGCATTTTACATAATTGTTGGGCTTCCTGGTAACTATCAATTATGGGAGTCACTGGAAGCACCAGCACAGATCTGGTGTACTGAGAGTGTGCAGGGAAGGGAAGGGAGCTGGGAAGGGGCTGGAGCAGCAGGAGCAGCTGAGGGAGCTGGGGGGGCTCAGCCTGGAGAAAAGGAGGCTCAGGGGGGACCTTCTGGCTCTGCAACTCCCTGACAGGAGGGGGGAGCTGGGGGGGGTCGGGCTCTGCTCCCAGGGAACAAGGGACAGGAGGAGAGGGAACGGGCTCCAGCTGGGCCAGGGGAGGCTCAGGTGGGACATGAGGAGGAATTTCTGGCTGGAAAGGGTGGGGAGGCCTTGGCAGGGGCTGCCCAGGGAGGTTTGGAGTCCCCAGCCCTGGAGGTGCCCAAGGAAGGCCTGGATGTGGCACTCAGTGCTCTGGGCTGGGGGACAAGGTGGGGATGGGGCACAGGGGGATCCATGGGCTGGGAGGGCTTTTCCAGCCCCAGTGACTCTAATTCCACGATCATCAGGAGATATTAAGTTTATTGCAATGCCATATAGAACTATGATGTGGGACATCCCTCCAGACACGGGGCTCTGGCTGTTACCTCAGTGCTCAGGCTCAGAGGTTTCTCTCAGTCTCTCTTTCCAGCACCAGTGAATGCAGAAGCATCACCCCCCCAGTGCCAGAGGCCAAATCCTTCAGGGCCACGATATCCATTAACTCCAGAGGCTGCAGGGAGCCTCCAGGGAGGCTGGAGAGGGATTTGGACTGATAGGACAAGGGGGAATGGCCTCAGACTGAGAGAGTGTAGGTTTAGATTAGACTAAACCATACAGTTCTGTATGAACTTCCTAGGAAATCACTTTAAAAAAATTAACAAATTTAAACACCATCCTAACTAAAATCTCCCACACATCTTCCCAAATCCTCACAATTCACTGGTTTTGACACAATCCCTACTATTTTGTTAGGAACTATCCCTGACAAATAAATAAGGAAAAGATGAGATTTCATCTCAGAAGGGAGAAAAGGCTTCAAAAACCCATTAAATTAATCTGATGGAATGAAATTGAAAAGTTTTTACCACATGAAGAGCTGAGCTGATGAAGGCTGTGTGAAGTTCAAGGAATTGATGTAACTTTGGAGCAGGAACAGCATCAGCAGCCACGTGTGTCCCCAGCATTGACTGCAGGAATTGTGACCAAGTCAGGATCACAACAGATCTCGACACTTTCTTTTCAGGGTTTTTTGAGTGATTTTACCCCTGACAGACTCTGAGTGAAATCCAAAGTGTGTACAAGATTTATATTCATTTACTCTGGTTTATTAATCCTGAAAAATTCTTTTACTCTGGACATTCCTCCTGCAGCACAGAGGTGAAGCCCCTGTACCTGGGAACCTTCCTTCTCTCTGAAGATCCACCTGCTCCATCAAACACGGTGGTTTTCCCATCCTCCACCTGTGTTTCAGCTCCTCATTTTTCCCCCAGTGGGTTCGTACCAGGAGCCTGGGGGTGGGTTTGTGTTTGGCTGGTAATCAATGCTGGAAGCACATTTGGGATCCAAGAAACCATAACAGACCTGAGTCGGTTCTTTTAAGTGTGTGAAAATGGTCACACACAGGAAAAAACAAACAGACAAACAACAAACAAAAAAGACATTTAAACTTCAAGCCTTTCCCTCCAGTGTTCGCTGCTGGATGTGTTGTGGGAGCAGAGATCACTGAATCACGGAAACACAGAGGCTGGAAAAGCCCTCCCAGCCCAGGGATCCACCCTGTGCCCCTCCATGTCTCCCCTGAAGACACTGAAGCCTTCACTAAATCCTGCTTTTATTTTCATTCCCTGTTCCTTCGAGCACACAAACCCAATCACGCCTCTTCCCTGAACCAGCAATTCCAAAGGCTCATCCAGGGATACCGGGATTCCCTCCGTCCACACCCGCCGCTAAAAATTCCCTTTGCCCAGTGTGTGAGCTCTTCCCACTTCCCAGCCCTGCGTTACCTGGGCGAAAGGAAGGAGAGGGGAGGGAGCGGGAAGATTCGGGAGCAGCAGTGCAGCCCAGTGGCCACCTCGGAGTCCCCCAGAGCACCGAGGTGCTGCCAGTGCTCCCGGCCCCGGGAGAGACATCCCTGGGGGGAGCCGACGGAGGAGTCCCTGGCTCAGGACCTCTTCAGCATTTAGCCCAAAATAGGCACAGGTGAGCCGGGTCAGCCCCGCGCCGCTCCAGAGCCCGGGCACAAAGCTCCCAGGGATGCACCAGCACCGATTCCGTGCCCCACGCCCTGTTCCCCCTGGGCCCGTGTCCAAATGTCTCACTTCCCAGGAAGGCTCCGTTCAGGATCTGCTGTGGGAGCCCCGTGCCCATCCTGGGCTCCCTGAGCATCCACCCTCATTTAAAGAGCCCCTTCCAGTGCCTCCCGGCTCCGCATGAAAATTTCCTGCTGGAAAGGTTGGTGAGGCCTTGGCAGGGGCTGCCCAGGGAGGTTTGGAGTCCCCAGCCCTGGAGGTGCCCAGGGAAGGACTGGACTAGGAAACCTGTGCCGGGACCTGCCCGATTCCCCCGCGAGCTCTGCCCTGTGCTGGGAAGGTGTGGGAAGGTTTGGGAAGGTGTGGGAAGGTGTGGGAAGGTTTGGGAAGGTGTTGGAAGGTTTGGGAAGGTTTGGGAAGGTCTGGGAAGGTTTGGGAAGGTCTGGGAAGGTCTGGGAAGGTCTGGGAAGGTTTGGGAAGGTTTGGGAAGGTCTGGGAAGGTGTGGGAAGGTGTGGGAAGGTGTGAGAAGGTGTGGGAAGGTCTGGGAAGGTTTGGGAAGGTGTGGGACGGAACGTCGGGGGCACACGGGGGGTTCGGGTCGGTGTCCCCCCGTCCCCCGGTCCCGCTGTGCCCCCCGGCGGCCCCGCGCGGTCCTGCAGGGCCCGTGTCACACCTGGCACAGGTACCGGGGGCGTCCTCCCGGGCACGAGTCCAGCACCGGGCACGTTCGGGGGCTGGTCCCTGTTGCCCCCCAGTGCTGGGGGCTCTGGAGCTGCAGCCTGGGCGCTTCTGGCCCAGCACAGCTTGTGATGATTCCCCTCCCTCCCCGCTCACATCTCTGTTCTGTTCAGATAAAAGACAACCCCCCAGCTGATGCCAACTCCTTCATTTGCTGCTCAATCCTTGCTGTGTCTGCAGAGACAGTTTATAGAATCCCAGGATCCCCGAGGCTGGAAAAGCCCTCCCAGTCCATGGATCCCCCCTGTGCCCCATCCCCACCTTGTCCCCAGCCCAGAGCACTGAGTGCCACATCCAGGCCTTCCTTGGGCACCTCCAGGGCTGGGGACTCCAAACCTCCCTGGGCAGCCCCTGCCAAGGCCTCCCCACCCTTTCCAGCCAGAAATTCCTCCTCATGTCCCACCTGCCCCTTCCCTGGCCCAGCTGGAGGCCGTTCCCTCTCCTCCTGTCCCTTGTTCCCTGGGAGCAGAGCCCGACCCCCCCCAGCTCCCCCCTCCTGTCAGGGAGTTGCAGAGCCAAGGTCACCATCTCCCTGTGGGAACCAGCACAGGGGCAACAGGACACTCATTCTTAATTTGAAAAAAAAGGAGTTCCCAAGATACCACCACTCATTCCTTCGACATCCCACGTTTTATTGAGTTTGGCTGGATCAAGGGTTGGTTGTGTGGTTCATGAATCAATAAAAGTTGCAGAACTGCCTGGTGAAGCCCCACTGTGGTCGAGCAGGGAGCAGAACAGGAACAGCGATGGGATATGAGCTTTAAAAGACCTAACAACTACCTGGGTGGAGAAATGCAGCTGTGCAAGAGATGGCAAGTGACCCTCAGAAATGGCAGTGACCCTCAAGAGATGGCACGTGACCTGTGGCCAGGACAGCACAGACCCCACTGCCAGGAAACAGCCTGAGAAATTCAGCGAAATGAGTGAATTTAACCCAGAATAAAAGGCAGGGCAGCAGCTCTGCCACTCCTGGCCAGACTGCAGAGGGACCTTCACTCAGTGCCACACTCTGCCCTGTCAGGCTAAGGGAGAAGAGCAGCTCTCCAGGTAACAACACACCTCCCAGCCCTCTGCTCCTTCCAGGAGCTCCTTGGAAAGGGCAGAGGAGGGGACAAGGAGAGGAAGCAGCAGTGGGAGGAGGGTCTGGCAGGAGGTGGGCACACTCCAGGTGTCTCAGAGCTGCTCCTGTGTCCTGGCAGACACTGAACACACCTACACAAGGGTGTTTCCTTCTGTGCCGTCCCCAGCCAGAGAAAAGGGATCAGCCAGGTGTGTTCCTTCCTCTGGGACATGAGTGGAATGGAAGTCCCTGTCTGGAGCGCCCAGGACAGACCTGGCAGTGGCCCCAGCACCTGCCCTGTCCTCGGTCCTGCCTCCAGGGATCCATGCAAGGCCACACCAAGGCACTGAAGTTCCTGGGAAGCCCAGCTACTAAAGCAATACCTACAGCCCTTGCCCCCTACCCATGCCTGTGCCCAAGCCCGTGGATGGGGAAGCTACACTACCCCTCCCTGCCCCTGCCCCGTCCCGTTCCACGGGATGCTCCCATCCCAGCAGGCTCCAGCCATGTGGAACGGGGCCAGCCCTTAGGAGCCACACATCAGACACTCCTCCCTGTTCTCCAGGGAGCACACCATGGCTGCCTTGTTCCTCTCCTTCTCCTCCTCTCCCCGGGAGCTCTTGTCGCGCTCGCGCAGCTTCTCCTTGTTCAGGGTGAACTGGATGGGGTTGGCAGCCGGCTTTGTCCGCAGGTAGTACATGCCCGTCTTCAGGCCCTGGCACAGGACACAGCCTGAGGCTGGGGCAGCCAGAGCCTGCCAGGCACAGCTGGCACCCCCAGGATCAGCAACAGTGCAGGCACCCCAGAGGCACTGCCCTAGGGATGCTCCAGGGGGAACACCGGGGCCTGGGGAGGGAACAGCCCCCTGCCCTTCCCACAACTGGGGAGACCAACTGGTCGTGCCAGGACTTATCAGTGTGCTGCACTTATCCCACCCCATGTGGCTGGAACAAGCCCCTTCAGTCCCAGGCACCACCCCCATTTGATGGGAAGCCCCCCAGTCCAAAGTACTGCCCCCATTTTCTGGGAACAAGCCCCCCAGTCCCAGGTACTGCCCCTGTTTGGCAGGAAGGAGCCCCACCAATCCCAGTTACGGACCACATTTATTGGGAACAAGCCACTCCAATCCCAGCTAGTGCCTCTATTTGTTGTGAACAAGATCCCCAATCCCAGGTACTGCCCATTTACCAGGAACAATCCCCCCAGTCCTGGGATCACCCCTCTTTGTCTGGAACAAGCCCCCCCAATCCCAGGTACTGCCCCCCTTTTGTTGGGAACAAGCCCCCCCCTTCTCAGTTCCTAAGCCCCCATTCCCAGTGCCTGAGCCCCATTCCCAGTCCCTGAGCCCCCTTCCCAGTGCCTGAGCCCCCACTCCCAGTGCCTGAGCCCCCTTCCCAGTGCCTGAGCCCCCTTCCCAGCACTCCCAGTACCTGTTTCCAGCCGTAGAAGTGCATGCTGGTGAGCTTCCCGTAGTTGGGCTCAGCGATGTGGATGTTGAGGGACTGGCTCTGGTCGATGAAAGCCCCTCTGTCCGCAGCCATCTTCAGGATGGTCTTCTGGGAGATCTCCCACACCGTCTTGTAGAGCTGCTTCAGGTCATCTGGGATCTCAGGGATGTTCTGAAACAGGAAGGGTTTCCAATGGAGTGCAACCACCAACAGCCCCAGTGTTGGACTGGATGATCCACACGGGTCCCGTCCAACTCAGATATTCCAGGATCCTGTGAGGCTCCCTGCTATGAAATCAGCCCTTTATAATCTCTGGCAGTGGCCTCCAGACTGAGCAGAGCCTGCCTGGCAGGGGCCCTGCCCTGCTGCCCTGGTACCTGGATGGAGCCGTTGTGGGCGATGATTTGGTTTTTCATCTCCTCGTTCCACAGGCCCCTCTCTGTGAGGTCCTTCAGCAAGTGGGGATTCACCACCTGTGAGGGGCAAAGAAGGTTCTGAAGTGGCTCAACAAGACCCTGCACAGCCCTGACAGAGTCAGCACTGAGGGATGTGTGTGGCAGACCTGGCACAGGATAACATTTCCATCCCTGGGAGTGTCCAAGGCCAGGCTGGACGGGGCTTGGAGCAACCTGGGCTGGTGGGAGGTGTCCCTGCCCAGGGCAGGGGGTTGGAACTACAACCCAAACCATCCTGGGATTCTACTGGACATGCCAAATGAGAAGGGGTGTATGGAACTGCCCTGCCTGAGGAATGCCAAAAGATGGGACAGGGAGACATCTTGCTCTTCCAGGACCACCGGCCACAACCTGAGTCACTACACAATCATCGAGACAGGTCAGGAGGGGGAACAACAGAGAAGGTGTAGGCTGAGTAGTTGGGAAGAAAGCACAGCCAACTTTTCCCTGATGGGACAGGGTGCCCATCCCACAGCCCTCACCTGTCCTACACAGGGAGGCAGGTTCATAAACCCACTGCTCCCAGGTTCACAAACCCACTGCTCCCAGGTTCATAAACCCACTGCTCCCAGGTTCATAAACCCACTGCTCCCAGGTTCATAAACCCACTGCTCTCAGGTTCACAAACCCACTGCTCCCAGGTTCACAAACCCACTGCTCCCAGGTTCATAAACCTGCTGCAGGTTCATAAACCCACTGCTCCCAGGTTCATAAACCCACTGCTCCCAGGTTCATAAACCCACAGCTCTGGCCTCACCACTGGTGTCTGGTGGGATCCTGCAGCCAGGAGGGATGGAGAGCACCCCAGAACACTGCTGAGGAGACACCTCCAAGGGGATGGACAAACCTCCCACACAGGCAGAGACCCCCCTTGTCTCCAGAGAGGTCTTTGCTATCTCCAGCCTCCAGAACTCAAGTTGTTCCACACCCTTTCCTGACAGCCCCCTCTGCATCTGTGGAGCCCTTCCATGGCCCCTCATTCCTCAGGACCATGGTCTCAGTTGCTCTTCCCACAGCACCCATGTCCTGTCCATCACATCCCTCCTTCAGCAGCCACTCCTGCAGGCCACCCTGAGGCCCCATAAAGGCTTTGCCCAGTCACAAGCAGCACTTCTTTACAATTTACCACATTCCAGGATGGCTCGTGGAACACACAAAGCTCCACAAGCCCTTGGTGCTTGGACACAAACATTCAACTGAACTGAGCCACCAAGGGTGAGGCCTCCCCCTTGACTTGGTTCTCAGTGACAGTGACGACAGACAAGGGCAAAGCTCTTCCCCCAGTGCTGGAGCTCACCTGGAACTCCCCCGAGAGGACCCTGCGTGTGTAGATGTTGCTGGTGTAGGGCTCGATGGACTCGTTGTTGCCCAGGATCTGGGCAGTGGAGGCAGTTGGCATGGGGGAAAGGAGGAGGCTGTTCCTGACACCGTACCTGGTGACAACAGGCAAAGTCACAGAGCTGCAGCCAAGGGAGACAGGACAGGAAAGAGCCAACAACAGCACAGCGACTCGGAAATCTGGGGGAACCTGCAAACCCTCACACCAGGAAAAGGGAAGGGCCACCAAACTGGCATCGTGGGTCAAGTGGGAGCAGAACCAAAGCCTCTGCTACTTCCATCTAAATCAGAGGCTTTCCCAAATGATTTGGCCATGACACAGGGTGCACAGGACACAATCTGTCAGGCCCTGCACAACTCCAGAGTGCCCAGGCAGAACCAAACCAGCAGCCCATGGAGAGCCCGAGACCTCCCCACACCCCACCCATTACAGGCACTTCACACTTCAACAGTTCCTGCCTTCAGCATGTTCAAGGCTCAGCTTTTCCCTGGCAGCAGGAATAGAGTCCCCAGGCCTGGCTGACAGTGCCTCACTCATCACTACAGGTGTTTAATGGGAACATAAATCCTTCTGCTGATGCACCTGAGATGAAAGGAGAGCTCAACCAAAGCAGGGCAGTGAGGGTGAGCTCCTCTGCCTCAGAGGAATAAAAGTGCAAGGAAGCCACCCAAAAACCAGTCTGAAGCAAGATCTGCTTGGGTGGGGGGGAACACATGGGGCTGTTTTTACACTTGGACCCTGCCTTTAGTTTTCAGTAGACAGAACATGCCAAATCCCAAATGTCCAAGGCCAGGTTGGACGGGGCTTGGAGCAACCTGGGCTGGTGGAAGGTGTCCCTGCCCATGGTGGGGGTGGCACTGGATGGGCTTTAAGGTCCCTCCCAACCCAAACCAGACTGGAATTCCATGAAGGTACTTCACATGTACTCCAAACTGTGCAGGGCTACTCACTTGGCAATCTTCTCCTTCAAAGCCTTCCAGTCCCAAAGGTCAGAGGGGGTGACGTTCCACATGTCATACTGAAGGATCTGAAGAACACAGTTTAGTCCAAATTAAGAGAGGGAATTCTTTTTTCCACATTTTATAATTCCCATTGGAAATGGACCCATTATTCCCATTAACTCTTCTCTACAATTCAGCCTTGGGGAAGCTCCTGGATCATGACCTTACACTCAATGTTCTGTCTGGCTGTGCTCCAGGGCACAGCCACCACTGGCCCAGTCTTGCTTTTCTTTTCAAACCAGAGAATCAGATTATCCTGAGCTGGGATGGACCCCCAGGATTACCCAGTGCAAGCCCTGGCCCTGCCCAGGACACCCCAACACTCCCCCCTGTCCCTCAGAGCGTTGTCCAAACCCTCCTGGAGCTCTGGCAGCCTTGGGGCTGTGCCCACTGCCCTGGGGAGCCTGGGCAGTGCCAACCACCCTCTGGGGGAAGAACCTTTTCCTAAAATCCAGCCTGCCCCTGCCCTGGCACAGCTCCAGCCCTTCCCTGGCTCCTGCCCCTGTCACAGGGAGCAGAGGTCGGAGCTTCCCCTTGGGAGCTGAGCTCTGCCCTGGGGCTGCTCTGCTCCAGCTGCACCAGCCAAGCGCCCTCAGCTGCTCCTCCATGGCCCCTCCAGGCCCTTCCCCATCCCTGTGTCCCTCCTTTGGGTGCTCTCTAATGGCTTTAGATCTTTCCTGTATCGCGGTGCCCTGAACACGCCCAGGACTGAGGTGAGTGCAGAGCAGAGTGGGACAATCCCCTCCCTCAGTGCTGTGCCTGATGCCCCCCAGGACATGGGTGTCCCTCCTGGCTGCCAGAGCACACTGTGACTCAGGTCCCACCTGCCATGAGCCAGAGCTCCCCAGGCTCTGCCTGTACTCACCCCCCTGCTGACCGGGGAGCCCTGGTAGGTGTCGTAGGGGCCCTGCTCCCGGGCCAGCTCACAGCTGGCCTCCAGGGCCCCGTAGTAGATGGTCTCAAAGATGTGCTGGTTGAGGCGCTGGGCCTCGGGGCTCTCGAAGGGGAACCTCATGAGGATGAAGGCGTCGGCCAGGCCCTGCACGCCGATGCCGATGGGTCGGTGCCGCCGGTTGGAGCGCTCGGCCTGCAAGGACAAAGCCACCTCAGGCACAGCTACAGGGGACAAACCAGGCTGGGGAGGGCCTCTGGGAGGAAATGCTGCTGCTGCAACCTGCTGCACCAACCCAGCCTGGAACTGGAGGCCTGGACTGAGTTTGTTAGAACTGATCACGGCTGTACTTGTTTAACCTGGCAAAGGGAGCCAGGCTTTAGAAGTGAACACTCAGTGTGTCCTGAAAATCAAGCCCTTGCCTGGAAACACGTCCATTTAATAGAGCAGAATCACAGAATTACTGAGGTTGGAAAAGTCCTCAGAGACCATCAAGTCCCACCATTCCCCCAGCACAGCCAAGCCCACCACTGACCCCTGTCCCCAAGTGCCACATCCACAGGGCTGTTAAATCCCTCCAGGGATGTGACTCCACCCCTGCCTGGGGCAGCTGTACCAGGGCTGGACAGCCCATTCCATGAAGGAATTATTCCTGGAAATCCTCACACAGGAAACAATTCCTAGAACAGTCTTGAGGGGAGGCTTTTCCTACAAGTGCTTCACCATGGAACCACTCTGGGTTGCAGCTCAAGCTGCACTAACAGGGCCCACCTGGGAACAGGTTTGGGAAGTGACCCCTTGTGTCCCAGCCTGCTCTGGGATGGCTCCAGCCCAGGCTCTGGCAGGATTTGGCCCCCCCAGCCCAGCCCTCACCTCTGGCACGGGGTAGTAGTTGATGTCGATGATCTTGTTGAGGTTTCGGACGATGACCTTGGTGACCTCTGCCAGCTTCTTGAAGTCGTAGGTGTGCTCGGGGGTCACGTACATGTTGAGGGCGATGGAGGCCAGGTTACACACAGCCACCTGCAGAGAGCACAGCCATGGGGCAGGGCAGCAACACCTGTGCCAAAGGCTCAGCTCCAGGGCGGGCTCGGGATCCAAACGGCACGGAAACAACCACCAGGAAACCCACAGCTCGTTCCTGTGGTGTCTCAGGAGATGTGAGAAAGGCAGTGACAGCTCAGAAAGGTTTAGGAGAAAGGGGTATGACCCGGAAAATTCTGGCCTGGTCAATCCTACTGCCTGCAAGGCATCCTTACACAGAATCCCAGAAGGGGTTGGGTTGGAAGGGACCTCAAAGCCCATCCAGTGCCCCCCCTGCCATGGGCAGGGACACCTTCCACCAGCCCAGGTTGCTCCAAGCCCCGTCCAACCTGGCCTTGGACACTTCCAGGGATCCAGGGGCAGCCACAGCTTCTCTGGGCAACCAGTGCCAGGGCCTCCCCACCCTCCCAGCCAGGAATTCCTTCCCAATATCCCATCTCTCCCTGCCCTCTGGCAGTGGGAAGCCATTCCCTGTGTCCTGTCCCTCCATCCCTTGTCCCCAGTCCCTCTCCAGCTCTTCTGGAGCCCCTTTAGGCCCTGGAAGAGGCTTTAAGGTCCACATAAACTAAGCCCAACTATTTCTTGTGTTCCCAGAGCAGCAGCTGATCCCAATGAGATCCAGATACACCAGGGGATTTTCTTGGGTCATTTTCTACCACCAGTTTTACTTTCAGCCCTGGGAGAACTGAAAGCAGTCAGTTAAGGTTTCCTGTGCAGTGCAGGCAGGAGAGATGGCTCCATCTCTTCCAGACCACTCAGGATTTGATGACTATTCTGAAGCATGCGAGTCAAAGAGCCCCCAGCAGCACAGGCAGCAGAAACCAATCCTTTCAGTCACAGCAGCCTCAGAGCTTGGCTGCTCTGAACTCCCTGCCCTGTATTAGCACTGACCCATCTGTGTGTCCTTCTTCACCTTTGTGAGCTGTGCTGCAGCCCAGCCACAGCACGTGCATGGAGCTCTGGGACCAGGGGAGCACACAGGGAACTCAGGGAATTGTTACTGGGGGTCAGAGAGGCAGGGTTTTCCTAAAGCAGGAGCTGAAGAGCTGCTTACACCAGCTCCCAGCAGGGCAAAGAGCTCCCTCAGCTCTCGGAGGTTCCCTTTCATGGGTTCCTGTGTTATCCCAAACCCTCCATAGCAGTGGGGAGAGGAACCTGCCCAGTCAGTGGAAGAGCTGAGTACTCGAGTCAGAAGTTTCTCAGCTGCCTGGTCCCTTCCCCAGGCCACAGTTGGACACTGTTCCCAAGGGCTGCCACAGGAGCACTCCCAGCTCCCCACCCACCTCCTCGTTGCTGGTGTACTCCACGATCTCGGTGCACAGGTTGCTGCACTTGATGGTGCCCAGGTTCTGCTGGTTGCTCTTCCTGTTGCAGGAGTCCTTGTAGAGCATGTAGGGTGTGCCAGTCTCGGTCTGGGACTCGATGATGGCGTACCAGAGCTGCTGGGCCTTCACCACCCTGCGCACGCGGCCCTGCCGCTCGTAGCTGCAACAGGCAGGTGCCGTCAGCCCCAGGCCCCCACGGGGCAGGACAGAGCCCTTCCCAACACATCAGGTCCTCAGGCAGCCAAGAGCCCTGAACTGCTGAACTCCAAGCTCTGAAGGAGCACAGCAGGGCAGCAACACTGTCCTTGTTTAAGGGAAGCAAATATTTTGCTACAACAACTGCAAATTGTGTGCAAGTTGTGTGCAAGTTGTGTGCAAGTTGCAAGCAAAGCTGTGGAGAGCTTTAAGTGGTGATCACTGCAGGACCTCCCTCCCACCAGCTGAAGTGATCATTCACACAGCCCTGCCTTGAGCAGGTGTGAAGGACACATCCCCCTTCTTCACCCTTTTATCAGTAGGATGAGGAACCCCCTGCCCACAATCCCGTGTCTTGCCCAGGATCCCACAGCAGCTCTGTGAGAGGTGACACAACTTACACATCTATTCACTCTTCTTACCTCTCATATAGTTTCTCAAATTCCTCTCCCCAGACATCATCCAGGCCAGGACACTCATTTGGGCACATCAAGGACCAGTCCTGTACGAAGGAAAAATATTCAGAGGAAATCTTTATTCACCCTGTTAATTAAAGCTGCAGCTGCCCCTGGATCCCTGGAAGTGTCCAAGGCCAGGTTGGACAGGGCTTGGAGCAACCTGGGCTGGTGGAAGATGTCCCTGCCCGTGGCAGGGGGTGGCACTGGGTGAGTTTTAAGATCTCTCCCAACCCAAACCAGCCTGGAATTCTGTGTGAAATACAAGCAGACACAGAACAATTCACTGAGGAAGTGTTGATGCTTTAAGGAAACTCCACAGTAAAAATTCAGTCTAACAGTCTGAGTACATGAGTCAGGGGTGCAAGATTAAGCCCTGAAGTATCCCACAGGAGTTGTCCAGCTCCATCCTCCACCTGCACAGCCAAGGTCTCAAATGAGGGGCAGCAGCTCTCTCAGGAAATTCCTGAGCTCCCCCAGGGCTGCTCCCCTGTCCCTCCACTAACACACCTACTCGGTGCCAATCAGGCTTCTCACCTGGTTGGTTTCCACCCGTTTCATGAAGAGATCAGGGATCCAGAGGGCAAAGAAAAGATCTCTGGCTCTCTGCTCTTCTTTCCCTGTGTTCTTCTTCAGGTCCAGAAACTCAAAGATGTCCAGGTGCCACGGCTCCAGGTAGATGGCAAAAGCCCCAGGTCTCTGGTACATGGAACACAGTCAAGATCAGAACAAACTGTCCTAGGAAAGAAAACCTCCTGCTCTGTTCCCGAGTGCACACAACACCCCAGAGCACCTGGGAACTGTAGGGGAACACCAGAGTAAAAATACAAGGGGGAAATGCCCTTTAACTATGTGTCACCCACAACCACTCCATCAGCTCCCTGACATTACTGGGACAACCCTCCCCAGGTGTGGGGCCTCTCCCTGTGACCCCAGGTTCCCTCTGGACCCTACTGAAGCCAGGCCAGTACCTTGTTTCCACCCTGATCCACGTAACGGGCGGTGTTGTTGTAGACCCGCAGCATCGGAACGAGCCCGTTGGAGTTTCCATTTGTCTGCAGAGGCACAGGAAACACAGCAGTGCTGAAAAGAAACTCCCTGGAGGGACAGGCCTGCGTTTCCTGCGTGCCTTCCAGCAGTCTGGAAAGCTCTGGCACTGAGAGCCAAGAACTCATCATCCCCAATTATTTGTAGTCCCTTCACCAAATCTTTTTTTTTAATATATATAAGTTACTGGTCCCAGAGCTAATAAAATGTCTCTCCTAACTTCTTTCCTCTATTATGTCACTTAAAGGCTTGCAGGGGTTACACACAGTGTGACAAAAACCCCCAAAGACACATCCACAGATGTTCTGGGGCAGTCAGAGGTACAGGAAGGCAAAGGGCTAATGCACCAGGGCTGCTAATACATAAGTGAGTTGGAATTGTCTGCTCAAACAGTAGAGTAAGATCCTCTCTTTGGAAGGATTTCTATTAGGGAGCCAAAACACCAAGGAAAACCAAAACACCACGGGAAACCAACCTTCCTGCCCCAGAGCAAGGGAAGGACCACTGAGTGAGACTCACTGCTGGGCTGAACTGAGTCAGCAGAAGCAGCACTGACTTGGCAATGAAATAAAAGCCATTTCCCAGGAGGAGACACAGCCAATCCCTGTGGCAGGCCCCTGCAGACTCACCCCAGCTATGTAGCTGCCCGTGGCCCGGATGCAGCTCACGGCCAGGCCGATGCCCCCCGCAGACTTGGAGATGAGGGCACACTGCTTCAGGGTGTCGTAGATGCCCTCGATGCTGTCGTCCTTCATGCACAGCAGGAAGCAGCTGGGGGGGACAGAGGGCTTTAGTGCACACAGGGGGAAAGTCAGAAGAGTTTCAGCAGGCTGCAAACAGGCAGGGTGAACACGGAACCTTTAACATGGGACACCCACAGGGGTGAAGGTGGAATACAGGATGGTCTCAGAAAACAGCACGAGCAATACTTGAACTGATGGTATCTCTGTTATCAAACATCACAGAATCATGGAATACCCTGAGCTGGGAGGGACCCCCAAGGATCATCCAGTCCAAGCCCTGGCCCTGCCCAGGACACCCCAACACTCCCCTCTGTCCCTCAGAGCGTTGTCCAAACACTCCTGGAGCTCTGGCAGCCTTGGGGCCGTGCCCACTGCCCTGGGGAGCCTGGGCAGTGCCAACACCCTCTGGGGGAAGAACCTTGTCCTAATACATTGATATACAGCATTACAAAATATAAACCTGTATATTAGATCTGTATATTAAAATCCTATTACTTATGCTTGCTGCCTCTGGCATGTTCTAGAAAACAATGACCAGGATTAATTTCGTAACCTGCACAGACCATGCACATCAGGAACTTCTCAGTACAACACAGACATGCAGGGATTTCCCAAAGTTCACAGGAACCTGTGTATTTTCACCCAAAGACAGGTTAAATTTGACAGCAGCTGCTCCAGACTCCATCAAACCCTCACAGCCACACAGCTGGTGATTTCAGAAGCTGCGAAAGCACTTCCCTTGCAGGGCCCTGGTGCCTGACCCTCCCTGTGTGGCGGCTGTGCCCGGAGGAGCAGCTGCAGCACACGGTACCTGGAGAGCTGGGGGCGGTTGGTGCCGGCGTTGAAGAGCGTGGGGGAGGCGTGTGTGAACCACCGCTCCGACAGCAGGTTGTAGGTCTCGATGGCAGCGTCGATGTCGTCCTTGTGGATCCCCACGGACACCCTCATCAGCATGTGCTGAGGGCGCTCAGCAACTGTGGTGGGACAGACACAGTCACACAACAGCCTGGGTGGGACACCAAGGGCCGTCCCCTTCCACCCCCTGCCATGGGCAGGGACACCTTCCACCAGCCCCGTCCAGCCTGGCCTTGGACACTGCCAGGGATCCAGGGGCAGCCACAGCTTCCCTGGGCACCCTGTGCCAGGCTGTTACAACCTGCCCCAGAAGGGCATGGCAACCCAGGTTCTTATTAATAGATCCCTTGGGGTGGATTAGAGTGAAACAACACTGAATGCTGTTTGTAAATATATATATGCAGAGTTTACTTTAGAACAGTCTGATTGCGAAGGAAAACAGGTGTGGAGCTGTCAGGGGAAAGGTTTTCAGAAGAGTTGCTCGAGGAGGGAAAAAAACAGCTTTCGCTCAAGGAATTCTGCTGCCTTGGAAGCCCGGCCTGGGAGAAGGTTCTTTCCTGGAAATAGCTTTACATATCTCTCTCTCCTTGCCTGCCAAGGAGCCTGACTCCCTGGGACAAAAGAGAAAGTTTTCAGACACACCTGGGGCCACTGCTGGGAACAGAGAGATGATGAAATGGAGAGGAGAATGGCACTTCGATGTCATGTGCATGAGAAAGAGGTTGACAGAAACAGCACCAGAGAACAGGAGAGAACAGGCTCTCCCTGTGTCAGGAGATGGCCCAGAGACAAGTGCTGGGTGCCCTGGGCCCCCATGGCCACTATCCTGGTGACAATGACCCCCTGGAAGCCTGGCAGGAGAAGGGGTCTGTGCCAGGGAGTGGCCCACGGGCAATGGAGTCAGTTGAGCGTGAGCTGCCCAAGGGGCAGCCTGGGGACCTGCCCACACCATGCCCTGGAGCTCCTCACCCAGCCCCTGATGGGCTGCACCGGCCTGGAGGCACCCAGGGGTCAGTGAGCACCAAGTCCTGCCCAGAGAGTGGCCACAGAGGGACAGCAGCACATGGTGCCCACCTTGCCTTCCCGCTCAGGCCCTCCCTCATAGCATGGACTGCCATAGGACTCTTTGATGGTAGGTGTGTGATAATCTATTTTTCTCTTATTCTCATCTCTTCTTCTTTATCTTCACTCCTTTTCCTCATCCTGATCTTTTTTCTCTCTTTTTCTTTACTCCTTTTTCTTCTCTTAGTCTCTTTATTTCGTTCTTTCAGTCTCTTTTCTTACTTAATATTTTGGGTAACTCAAAGCCAGTGGGTTGGATTCTGCCGAGCTGTGTGTGTTGGTGTGTGCTGGGTCAGAGCTTTGTGGAATGCTCTACCTTGGTTGAGCATTAGGGTGAGCTTTTGGAGCCTTGAACGCATTTTTAAAAGCAATAGGCCTGGGTGAGCACACAGCTCTGGACACAGGTCTGACATGTCGAAGTCATGACAGACTGGACTCTCATCTCAGTGGATGATTTGATCATTGGGTGGAATCAACCAACCCCATGTGTGGGAGGGCCCAGGTCAGAGGCCCCACCCCTCACTCTGGCCTGGAGGGCAGAGTGGCCATAAGTCCCACCCTGGAGGTGTGGCCACGGCACCCAGAGCACATAAATACAGGAGCGCGGAGCTCCTCGCTCTCTTCCGTCTCCAGAGCCACATGAGNCTTTACTCCTTTCTCTTCTCTTAGTGTCTTTTTTTTGTTCTTTCAGTCTCTTTTCTTACTTAATATTTTGGGTAACTCAAAGCCAGTGGGTTGGATTCTGCCGAGCTGTGTGTGTTGGTGTGTGCTGGGTCAGAGCTTTGTGGAATGCTCTACCTTGGCTGAACATTAGGGTGAGCTTTTGGAGCCTTGAACGCATTTTTAAAAGCAATAGGCCTGGGTGAGCACACAGCTCTGGACACGGGTCTGGCATGTCGAAGTCGTGACAGACTGGACTCTTATCTCAGTGGATGATTTGATTATTGGGTGGAATCAGAGGCCCCACCCCTCACTCTGGCCTGGAGGGCAGAGTGGCCATAAGTCCCACCCTGTAGGTGTGGCCATGGCACCCAGAGCACATAAATACAGGAGCGCGGAGCTCCTCGCTCTCTTCCGTCTCCAGAGCCACATGGAGCCAGACTTCCAGAGCATTCCTCGGCGGTAAGTGTGTGGGGTTGGCAGGGACTGGTGTTTGCTGGGTGCTTTAGTGAAACACTTCTCCCTGGCTGTACGTTACTCCCACAGACCTTTGGCCAACACACCAACACTTCTCCCTAAGTTTTGGGAAAGGCTGTCGGCGCTTTCTCTTTACACAACTCCAAGGTTTTTAAGAACTAAAGGCTCATCAAAAGTTCTAGTGAGAACTCTCAGAGCCCTAAATAAGAGCAGTGCTCGCAGTAAAGCTTGAGGCTTTGGGATTGGGGTGTCAGAGAAGCCAAGTGGGAATTCTGCGTACGTGGGAGTTTTCCCGCCTCGTGTCTCCCGCCGGCGCGCGCGGTTCCCGCCAGACGTCGTGTCCTGCTGAACGCTGCCACGTCAGCACTGAACCCGCTGCACTGAGGGCCTGTGGGGCTCCAGGGAGCCGCCCTGCCGTGGGTGGTGCTGTGCCCGCTGGGCGCTCTGATGTCGCCAAGGACAGGGACGCTCAGCCCATGGCGTCACACCTTCTCCTGTGTGCCTGGCCAGGTGCCCCTGCACGTTGTCACGCCCTGCACTTGCAGTGCCAGCAGGAACACTTCCTTGAGAGAGGGGGTGGAATGCCAGGGGCAAAGGGCATCGGGAGAGTTGCCTTCGCTCAGGGAAATTTGCTGCCCTGGAAGCCCAGCCTGGGAGAAGATCCTTTTCCATGAACAGTTCATGTGTGTCTCTGTGAAGTAGGATAACACCCAGGTACCTGTGGGGTGACAGACCAACTCAGGGCCATGGTGACTGTCCTGATCCATTACGGGAAACACCTCAGCACCTGGAGGGGGCATTCCCAGAAACCCATTGTCAGATGATCATGGGCTACAAAAAGGGACAAAGAGATCCCATGGCTTCCTGAAAGTCCTCAACAAAATGGGGTCTTCCCAGCAACAGACTGATAGGATTAATGCAGGGTGGAGTGTCATGGAAATAGCACGGCCTTTCCTCGCAGCATCCTACAGGAACACCAGGAGCTGTAGGCCTATGACATCTGTCTGTCACCCCCAAATTATTATGGGCTGCAGTCACTCAAACTGCCTAAGAAAAGAAGTATGGAAAGAGACTGGACATGAGCGAAATCGGGGAAAAGTTCCATCGTCTCTGCAGGGGGAACTAACGAGACAGGGAACCCTGTCCTCCAGACACTCTAGGGCTGAGCAACCATTTACTCTGCTTCCTTTACCTTGACCTTGCCTTATACCTTACAGGTTACCCTCTTTCACCGTTACCCCACAGACACTAATTTTACCTTGCCCTACGCCTTGTAACTTGGTATATATCTCACTTTATATTCTTTTTTTTATTGCCGACTCATTCATGGTTTGCTTTAAGGTGTACATTTCCTTATCTCAGTGAGCTAAAATGTGTGGGAAGTGGCTATATTCCTTTTTTTGCTTTGTGTTAACAAGTGTGTTTAGATTTTTGCTCTAGTCTTTGTAAATTGGTCTGTCATGGAGGGGGGTTGCTTGAGTTTTGTATTAAGGCTTAGGTAGTTGTTTTGTAGAATGTGCTTCTGGTTTTTTGGGATGTTTTTCATGAGTTCAGTGCCATTGTGCAGTTAAACATTACCACCGGCGACACAAACCCCACAGTAGTTTGTCACATACTCATGTTAGTAACAGTTCTTTCGTGAGCTGCTGGAGTTGTTTCTGGTGCTGGCAGCCTCGTAACTTGGAGGAGAATGCTGCTGAGAAGGTTCTCCACTGCAGTTAAGTGCCATCCCCATACTGGGGTGTCAAAAGTCCTGTCCATCGCAGTGAATCTGTCCAGCCAAGGGTCCAGCGTGAGGTGTGGACAGACTGTTTTGGGCTTTAAAAGGCTTTGATATTCTGGGGACACTGATAGCCAATACAAAATATATTCATACAGGTGGGACAAGAAACCTTTGCATTTCTGCCCCTTTTCACATGAAATGGATTCATTTATTTCCAAAGTTGAGAACCCTGCGCTTACAGAACATTAATCTTAACGGTGTTTCAAACATGGGCCTGGCAGAGACATGGCCCCTGTTCTTCTCAGGGCTTTTATCATCCCTGGCCCCCCACTCTGTGGGGGCACTTCACATGTCTGCAAAGACTTATCTTCTTCTCATGCCAGGGAGAGCTTCTCTGGAAGGCAGGAGGAGAAAACATCTAGAACTGTCTTTGGGGAAGATGCCTCTTCCAGGCAGGAAAGTCTTCCTAAGCAAAACAAGCTCTGGTCTCCTCTCCATAAATCTTGTGGAAGGGTCTTCTGCCATCCTTACAGTCTCTCTCCCTGCCTGCCAGGGAGAAGAGTTGATAGAAAAGAAGTTGCAGAGGTTGATAGAAAAGGCACCAGAGGACAGGCTCTGTGTTTTGTGTGCCCACTGTAAACCAGCTCCGTATTGATCAGCGTTTCCAACTCTGATCAGCTTTTCCCCGATGCTCAGCTGTGGTCCTGCTGCCTGGGGCACCTGTGTGCATGGAACTCCTCACACAGCATGGCAGGGAGACTGCCCAGGTGAAACCCTGCACCACTGAAAGTCCAACAAAACAACATTTACCACAAACAAGCAGCCAACAAAGCGAGAAACCGAGAGACAGGAAGAGAAGGGACAGGAGCCAATGTGACCCCCCAGTCACTCAGGCACTGCTCACGAGGCTCTCACTGACCCCACAATGCTTACAGCTCCCCAGAGCAGAAGCTGCATCCCCAGTGTCAGCAGGCTGAGCAGGGTCCCTGCAGAGGTGACGTTGTCCTCCGTGTCCTTACCTTTCCCAGCCTGAATTTGGAGGCATGTTCAGGGTAGGTGAGCAGCTCCTTCTTTGCGGTTTGCTGCAGTGGACAAGTCTTTTGGTAATGTTAACAATGTTTAAGCCATTAACCATTTCAGTCTCTGACACACGGCCTCTGTCAGGATCCAGTTATTAAAAGATGCCTCTGCTCAAGTTAAGGTGCAAACAAGATCATACCCCAAAGTCAATAGTACGGTTTTATTTAACGGTAAATATGAGGGAGAGAGAGAGAAAGAGAGAGAAGGAGACAGGGGACAAAGAGAGTGAGAGGCAGAGATTAAGCAAGTAGATAAAGATATCACCATCACATGGATTCTGACAGTGTCCCACCGGGTCCTTCTTCTGGTCTTCTTGGTGCTGAGGGTCCCAAAGTCGTGCTGGGGCACCACTTCTATGCAGTCCAAGTCCTGGATATTCACAGGGAGCCTCAGACGTTCCCACAACATGGGATGGCATGGGGGAGAGCAATTGTTTTCCTTCCCCACAGCTTGCACAGTGGAACTCTGTTGGTGTGCTGATTTCAAACCTTCACCTTCGTTTAGGTCTGTGATTAACGCTTTCCTTTCTCAGTTTTCCACAGTGGGAATTTTGGTTTGAGCAGGTTACCCATGTTTGCTGTACCAGGCCTGGTTCCTTTTGGTGCCAGTCTGTGCTTATCACAGTTCCTGTGGTGGTGGCTTATCTTATGGGAATTTCCTTCTTTGACAGTCTTTTGAGACAATTCATTGCATTCTTTAAGTCCTGCCAGCATCACCACCCTCATAGGGAAGGATTTCTCCCAATATCCCATCCATCCCTGCCCTCTGGCAGTGGGAAGCCATTCCCCCTTGTCCTGTCACTCCAGGCCCTTGGAAATAGTCTCTCTCCACCTTTCTTGCAAGCTCCCTTCAGGTACTGGAAGGTCACAGTCAGGTCACCCCAAAGCTTCTCTTCTCCAGGCTCAACCCAATTCCCTCAGCCTTTCCTCCCAGCAGAGCTGCTGCATCCCTCTGATCCTCTTGGTGCCTCCTCTGGACTCTCTCCAGCAGCTCCACAGCCTTCTGATGTTGGGGACCCCAGAGCTGGAGGCAGCTCTGCAGGTGGGTCTCACCTGAGGGGGCAGAGGGGCAGAATCCCCCCTCCCATGCTGTGGGATCAGCCCAGCACACTGGAATTTCGGGGTCCCAGCACACATGGCTGGGTCCTGCCCAGCCTCTCACCCCCCAGCTACAGGAAGCTGGGGAGGAAGAAGGCTCAGTGTGACAGTCACTGTCAGCACAGACACACCCAGATCATGGCAACAGGCCACAGACAACAGCAATGGGACACGAGAGCCAGACTTCTCATGGAATCACAGAGTAACTCCAGTTGGAAGGAACTCGAGGAGACCTCCAGCCCAACTCCTGGCCAAAGAAGAGCCAGCTAAGAGCACAGGCCTGTTCATTCAGGACTTCACCCAGTCAGGCTTTGAAAAGCCCAAGGAACAACCTGCTCCAATGCTCAGCTGCTCTCAGAGAGGAGGAAAAAACCTCCCTCGTATTAACAGTTACAATCCAATCAAATATCCAATCCAGAATCCAATTATCTTTCATCTTTATGATGTTACAGTTGACTTCCAACCCTTCTGGTGTCCAAGGATTCCCAAGGCAAGGGCCTGCAATAACCATCCCTGACAGCACAGCAGCTAAACTTGAGTTTAATTAAATTGACTCAAATGTATGAAGAAGTGCTTAGCACGAGGAACAGCTCTTACCTTTGGAGTTGATTTTCAGCAAGTAGGAGCGTTCGAGAGTCTGTAAAAAGAGAGGATGGATTTTGGCAGGCAGGCAGATTTGAATATTTAAATTAAACCCTGTTAACTCCCAACTCCAGCAACTCCATGCTCCTCATCCCAGGCCTCACCAGCCCTGCACTCTGTCCCTCATCTCCCTAACAGCTTAACCAGGTGATTCATGACGGAAAACCCACAAGCCCACTGGAAGATTCCAACACGGAGGGCTCTGCTGTGGATTATGGAGTGTGGAGCATGGTCATGAGGTTCCACACTGCCCCTCGAGCCACAGGACCTCTCTGCAGTGCCCAGAGCTATGGAAGAGTGGAACCAACCCTCAGCATCATTCCCACAACCAATCCAGTGGAGCAGGGCAGGAGGGGAGCAGGAGCCAGGGCTCAGCACACTGGGCTGGTGTAGGGGGAGATGTTCCAGCAGCACAGGAGAGGATAAATGTGTGGGATGACACACTGAGAGCAACTGCTCCACAAAACAATAGGGAAAGCAGAAATCCCTCTTTTGGTTTATTAAGGACCAGATTATTTCCCTGAGGAATGGCATTCAACAACATTGAGTGCAACGTGCTGTGAAACAGAGCCCAACAGTCACCAGCCCTTCTGGCAGCAAGGAACACTCCGTGATTTATCCCATTGGGAGCTGCTTCATCCAGGCTTTCACTCTTTGTCCTTCATAACCCCAGTGATGTCCCACCTCCTCCAGTGCCCCCTTCTCCCATCCCAGACAAATCCACGAGCGTTCCCATCCTTCCCAACAGAGTCTGAGTAACGTGCTCTTTACCTTAAAGCCAAAGTAGTTGTAGGAGAAGTCTCTGTCGTAGATGATGGCAGAGTTGAGGCGCTGCCAGGGAACAACACACAAAACTGACATTCACAATCAGCCCTTGGCACCTCATTAAGGTGGAACAATGCTATCCCTGCCTGGCATTTCTGGCCAAAACCTGAACCCAACCTCCTCTGTCCCCTCTGTGCTGCCTCACTCTGCTCCAGCAGAGGGTACTTTAATCACCTGTGCTGATCATGGCACTGGGGACACCCAAGGAAATAGATGCTACTACAGAAACACCCTTATGGGAAGGAAACTCCTCCATCCCCTCTTTTAAATGCTCCAGTCATTCCCTGCACTGGTTTCTGCATGAGCTGTTTGCCCTAGAACAAACATGGCTTGCTTAAAAAAGAAAAATAAATTCTCTGAAGTATTTCACTGAATTCTGAAAGCTGAGAAGTGGAGAAAAACAACTGCTTACGTCTTTGTTGGCCAGAACTATGTCCAGAGTTTCTTTGGAGATCATTGGGGAGTGCTTCCCGTTGTGAGGGTTGATGTAGTTGTAGAGATCCTCCATCACATCTGCAGAGAAAAGGGAAGTGAAAAGGAGATCCCCAGGCCTGCACCTGCATCACCTGGCACTGGGATGAGAGACGGAAGAGGCAGGGATGCCCATCCTCTAAAACAGCTCCCTCCAGCCCCACAGACACGCAGCTGTTCTGCCTGCCCAGCACCAAGCTGCTCCCCTGAGCAGTGCACTTGTCACAAACCCTATTTCTGTCCCGCAGAGCTCCCACTCCCCCCTCAGTAAGTGCCCCCGGGCAGCCGGACGTGTGACCCACCGCTGAAGACCTTCTTGGTCTCCTTGTGCAGGTTGGAGACGGCGATGCGGGCGGCCAGGATGGCGTAGTCGGGGTGCTTGGTGGTCAGGGTGGCGGCGGTCTCGGCCGCCAGCGTGTCCAGCTCCACCGTGGTGACGCCGCTGTACAGCCCCTGGATCACCTTCATGGTGATCTGTGCCTGCAAGAGCAGCATTCCCCGCTCAGGAACCCCCATCCCATGGATGATGGGTGTCCTGGCCGGCAGCACCGCTCCCCCTGCCTGCAGGGACAGGCACAGGAAAATACCCACAGGCTGGAGAGCTGGGCTGTCCACCTGGACAGGAGAAGGCTCCAGGGAGCCTCACTGTGGCCTTCCAGGACCTGAAGGGAGCTGACAAGCAAGGTGGAGAGACACTATTTACTGGAGGGACAAGACAAGGGGAATGGCTTCCCAATGCCAGAGGACAGGACTAGGGGATATTGGGAAGGAATTCCTGGCTGGGAGGGTGGGGAGGCCCTGGCACAGGTTGCCCAGAGAAGCTGTGGCTGCCCCTGGATCCCTGGAAGTGTCCAAGGCCAGGTTGGATGGGGCTTGGAGCAGCCTGGGCTGGTGGAAGGTGTCCCTGCCCATGGCAGGGGTGGCACTGGATGGGCTTTGAGGTCCCTGCCAACCCAAAGCAGCCTGGGATACTGTGCAAGGATGCCTTGCAGGCAATAGGACTGACCAGGCCAGGACTGGTCACAGCAGTTTCTACCAAAGCTTTTTGCACTTTACCTTTTGCACAACTCGAGACAATTACAACCTCAGGGGAACGTTAGTGCCAGAGGGTGGGAGGGTTAGTATTGGCTTGGGAAGTGTCTGGTACAGGCAGATCCAAGTCCCAGCAGACTCATTCTCAAAGGAGAAATTCATCTTCACACATGACTGCAGAATAAATAAGAATTTGGGGTACTAAGAGTCAGGAGGACTTGGAATCTCACTCCTGCCCTCAGCACAGCCCCTGAGCTGAGCTCAGGTGGTCAGAGCATGCTGCCAATAACACCAAGCTTGTGCCTTTGATCCCTGCATGGGCCACACTTAATAGCTGGACTCAACCTTAGGAGTCCCTTCCAACTCAGAGTGTTCTGTGAAATCTACTCCCAGGTCACTGAGGGCAAGCCAGGACCCTTCATGCTCCAGTGACCACGTCACCAGTGTCCTCCCCCTGCTCTCCATCCCAAGGACTTCTGGGTGCAGAACCGATGGCAACTCTTGGACAGGTGCAATTTCCTACAGGAAAACAGATCATGAGAACGTGGGAGGTGGGCAGAGCCTCAATTGGTGACTCCAGGTGGCCAGACTGGGTCTGAGATCTGCACAAAAATCTCACAGACATCAGTGGATCCACAGGGAAATCATTCTGTGCACAGGCTTTGGAAGGAGAAGCTTCCAACATGCATCCCAGATCCTGCACAGCTTGGAAAGTGAAGCAGGGATGTTGCAGTGACAGGGGTTCTGTTCTGGATCCAGGAGAGGATCCAGAGCTACTTCCACGTGGCATCACTCCAGCTCTGCAGGTTGACACTGAGAGCAACACACCAAATCCAACATATGGGAATTGGAGCAACAAAACTCTTTCTAAGCACAAGGAGCTGCTGTAGCACCCCTGGGAGGTGAATCAGCTGACCAGGGAGTGGAGCTGAACTTCTCCAGGGATTTAAACGGCTGCTGGGAGTGTGGTGATGTGGAGCACGGAGAACAGGAGTGGGGCATGGCAGTGAGGAATTCCAGGAGCAGACAGGGATGTGGCACAGCAGGGAGTGAGGAATTCCAGGAGCAGCAGACAGGGATGTGGCACAGCAGGCAGTGAGGAATTCCAGGAGCAGCAGACAGGGATGTGGCACAGCAGGGAGTGAGGAGTTCCAGGAGCAGCAGACAGGGATGTGGCACAGCAGGGAGTGAGGAATTCCAGGAGTGGGCAAACATTAATGGAAGAAGTACCAGGGTGATTAAAAAGGATTTCAAGGCACTGGGTTGATTAGTTAATGGGACAGGAGCACAAGTGATGTTCACCTCAGTTCCTGCAGTAGCAGGGATGAATGATGAGTAGGAAACTCCATCTTATAAACAGGTGGCTAAAGGATTGGTGCCCCCAGGGGAATTTTGGTTGACCATGGGGTAAATTCCATGGTACCCAGTCTCCTCAAATCAGATGGGTTTCATCTGTCTAGCAAGGGTGAAAGGACTGTAGCCTGTCAGTTGGCTTTTCAAGGCTGATCAGGAGGGCTTTAAACCAGGTTTGAAAGGGGAAGGGATTGAAACCAGGCTCTCCAGAGATGAGCCTGAGGGTGGAAAGCCTGGGCTAAGAGTGCAAGCAGCAGCCCAGCTGAAGGGCATG